>RBNI01003766.1:0-15249 GCA_003990745.1 Jimgerdemannia flammicorona
CTAACCCTAACCCTAACCCTAACCCTAACCCTAACCCTAACCCTAACCCTAACCCTAACCCTAACCCTAACCCTAACCCTAACCCTAACCCTAACCCTAACCCTAACCCTAACCCTAACGTGATTTCCCCTTTTGGCTAGACTCGGCTTTAGGGCCCGATGCTATTCCAAATTAAGAAGCGGTCACTTTGATTAGCTAAGCCTTCCATCGGGTATAAATACCCCCCTTCCCTATTAATTTTTTCGTTGCACAAACAAAGGTCACGTGACCCACATTTCACAATTTCACAATTTTACAAAAACAAACAAACATACCTCCACCTATTTCAGCAATATCGGCCACCTCCTCCATTGTCGGTGATGACGGCAATACCACCCGTCTCTTCGCGCACTTCGGCACCTCTCTCCGCTGTGCTGAGTGTCATGGCGTCAGTCTTCTTTCCCTCGGCTTTGACGAGGGTAGCCTTACGGCGATGTGCAGGTCATGCAAGGATGCACGACCGATATTGGCATATTTATCTTCCCTGCGTGATGTGGAAGATGATGAAGAAATCGCGATCTCTTCCAATTCGGACCACGACGCCCAGTAGACTTCCTTCTCTCCCACGCCCCCGCCCCTCAATCGGAACAAGCGTGGTCACCCGAACACTAGTTTGGGCATAACCCTGACTGCCGGTCATGCAGGCCCCTCAGCCGACCCCGATCTGGTCATGGAGATGGCTGTGATGAGGAAGCAGATTTCGGATCTGCTGACTCAAGTGGCCGATTTGGCCAAGATCAATGCCCAGCTGATGGTGCAGCTTGCTGCGCGATCTGAGCCCACCACCCCCTCGTCATCTGGTACTCTTTCAGGAAGTACCCCCACCACCCCTTCCACATCCGCCCCCCCCAAGTCTTCGGCCCCCCCTCCTATGGTCCTGTCACGAACACGTGGTCGAAGGCCCAGAAGCAAGAAGACAAGCGGGTCGCTAAAGCCGCTGCATCACAGTTTGGTGCGCCACCAAAGGAGGCAACTCCCATGGTTGCGCCTCCGGCTACTAAAGCCATGCCCCCTAAAAAGGGCAAGGCCAAGGTTCCCGGGCCAGTGCCCCAGGCTTCGCCTGCGGGACCCAGTGCTGCCGGTCCATCTTCGTCCCCTGCTTCGACCCCCGCCCCCCCTAAATCGTACGCCACTGCCGCCAAGAAGGTTTCTATCAAAGATAGGACCCAGACCTACCCCGAGACAGAGAGAGCTGCCACTGCGGCCGCTCTCTCACGCATGACTCACAAGCCGACCTCTCATTTGTCGCCGACTGAGAAGGGCGCTAGGCTGCAGCATGTTTACGTTGACGGATTTGCCCATCTCAAGATTGGGCAGATCCGGATGAACTTGTACGATGTCCATGTGATGTTGTCAAAAGTTCTCAATATGTCATATATCTCGGTGTCAACCATCGAATTCCTTCTCCACCCTGATTATGTCATGGCATTCCAAAAGAAGATGAAGGTGCTCGGGTTCTCGGTGCTGACGGCCTGAGACCCCACGCTCCCATGCAACAAGAACGCCATGGAGGCTGTGAAGACGCGGGTACTCCAAACCTTCCATGCTCGGGTCTGACAGTTGGCTGGTGAAGCCACTGTGAAGAGGCCCGAGGTGCAGACCTTCTACAGAGCTTGGGCCGCGGAACTTGGTCTTACTCTCCCCTCCATCGCCTCCCCAACAGCCGGCCCTGCTTCGAAGGCAGGTGGTACCATGGCCGTGACTGGTGAGATGGTGATGGATTTGGAAGCCGAAGCTTCCTCTTTAGGTGCTTCCCACGCTGTTGGTGCTAACGCGCCCGGCCCCCAATGAGAGTTGGGTTCCTCAATGCACACAGACTACCCCAAGATAAGTTCGATGTGCTCGTCAGTTGATTGGTCCTGCCCTCGACATTCTTTTCGTATGTGAAACGTGGGACATTCTGCTGCGTCCCTCTCCGCTCATTCACATGTCCTCTCCTCTGGCGTCGTACAGGATTGTGGGCCACCAGAATGGTGGGCTCGTGGTCCTTGTGTCAAACCGTTTTGCCCCCCTTATTTCTGGGTCCTCCGCCGACCCCTTCCATATCCAGCTTATGTTCCAGGGCCTGACTTTGGTTGGGGTTTACGCCCCCCCCTCTCTTCCTATTGGTGGTTTCCGTGATCTTGTGTCTGGTCCCTTTCCGGGTAAGGTGCTTTTGATCAGTAACATCAACATGCGTTTCGGTGCCCGCCTTGGTGATGTCAATTCTGGTCCCCATGATTGGATGGATGTCATCGATACCTCCTTGATGACGTGGTCATTGAATCACTTGACCCCGGTGGCTGGTTCTACATGCGTTGATCATGCGTTTGCCACCGCATCCCTCCACGCATCCCTCACCTGCTCCACCCCTCCGGTTGCTACGATCACCCCTCCCTCCTCACTGTCTCCTTCCCCTTCTCCCCCTCGCCGGTCGCTGCCTTGGCTGGCATCTGACGTTACTCTGCGAGATATCTGACTGATCTGGTCGTTCAAGCTCACCTTCGGGAACCAGCAGATATCATTTGTGATACTGTTTTCAGGTCCATCTACTCTGTCTGGGATCATGTGGCTGGCTTTCACTCTGTAGAAGATCGCCAGCAGTTCATTGATTCTCTGGACGCCCTTTTGACCTCTAGTCTACAGTCAGTCTGTGAGGACATTCTTGGCTCATATGATGCAAGGGAAATCAGGGCCGCGCTGCTCCCCCGGCGGGACCTTCTTCGCAGTGCATCCTTGGTCTCTGATGCTATCCATGGTTTTAAGCACGCATATCGCTCTACCCCCCTTGCTCCCCTCCAGTCTCAGTCCTCTGATGTCCCGGTGTTCGACGACGTGGTTGCGTACTTTACCACTATCTTTGGCCAACCGGATGCCTCTCTTCGTCTCGATGACTCTGAGGACCTCTTTCCCCTCGGCGTGGGTGCTCTTGGACTATAGGATTAGTTCGACCAACCGGCGGTTTGGAGGGCTATCTGCAGCTACCCCCTTTCGAAGGCCTGTGGGGCCGATTCCCTGCACATCCGGATCCTTCGGGTGATGGCAGGCAAGGTTGATACCCCCTGTAGCCTCTCCAAAGCCTTGTCCTTCTTCTTCCAGATGTGCGTAGTTTGGGGGCTCACTTCCTGCCGCTGGAACTCTGCCATTATCACCCTGATTCCCAAGAAGGAGGACTCGCGGACGATTGATGGATTTTGCCCTATTGCTCTGACCGAAATGTTTCGTAGACTCTTTGAGCAGTGTTTGGAAGGATACGTCAAGAGCCGAAGTGGCCTGACAGAAATGTCATGCTGCCAAGGTGGCTTCTGAACCTGCTTCTTATCCCTTTCACATGTTTTACTTTTACACGAAATGTGGGCCAAGGAATGGGGCCAACATATCTTTCTTGACCTCTGGCAGGCATACGATCGAGTCCCCCTCAAGCTTATACTTTCCTGTCTTGAGGTGCGAGGTGCTGATGCAGCCCTCCTTAGCATTATCTGAAGCCTGTTCAATCACTGTTCCTATCAAGTGGTTGTTAATAGCCTCGTTACCCCTCCGGTCCCCACTGAGCATAGCCTTTTCCAAGGCTCTCTCCTCTCCCCCTGGCTCTTTGATGTCTTTATTGACCCCCTCGCCGCCTCCTTTGATAAACAGTTCAAGGAGTACGACTTTCCCCTTGGGCTCTTCTTTGTTGATGATATTGCCCTCACCCCCTGCACTGCCACAGAGGGCCAAAAGATGATTGACTTTTGTGAAGATTGGCTTCTGGCGAATGGTATAGAGCTCAATCCCAAGAAGTGCGGTTATGTCGGCCCTGCTGACTGTACTGTGCGGATTGGGGGCGAACCCTGCCCGCGACCCTCCTCCTACGTGTACCTGGGCATGCTGTATACCAACAAAGGGTTCGACTTTGCCAAACTCACGTTGCAGAATGCGGCGAAGGCGGAACGAACTCTTGGGTTCTGCCATGCCCGTGGTCCCCTCTGATCGCCAATGGTCAAGTTGGCCATTATACAAACATTCATTAGGCCTCAGCTGGAGTATGGCCTTCCCCTTCTACGAGCTTCCTATCTGGCTACTACCATAGGGCTTCAGGTGTTGAAGCATCCTGAGAAGGTCTTTGATGACACTGTTGCTTGGGCGGTCGGATTTTCTGGCCGACCCCTGCTTGGTAGTTCGATTCTCGGCCTCCCTTCCTTCCTTCGTCGTACGTCCGACCTCTGCTGCATGTTCCAAGCCCATCTGGATTGGTGTAGCAAGTCTGGCAACAATCCTATTAGTCCCCTTAGCAAGCGCTTTGTCACGCATCCCCCAGGTTCTATTATAGACGTGTTCCGGCATTGGACCTCTTGGCTTGACTTCCTCGACTGGTACTGGGACCTTCGTCCCCAGGTCCGCAAGACTCGCTCGCTCTGCTCCTTCCTCTAGTCCTTCCTTCGGGATCAGTTACTGCAGGAATGGGCCTCCTCCTCTCAGGCACTCGTTCAGTATATTACCCCCAAAGGCCGCTTGCAGTCGCGGGGTACCGATCGTATCCTCTCCTTCCCCCCCGGCTTGTGTGTTCTGCGCTTGCCTGGCGTTATGGCTACTTTGGCCAACCCCACCTCTGCCCCTGTGGAGCTAAGTTTCATCGTGGCCATCTCCTCAGGTGCGGTCTTCTCGATGGTTCATATTCCGCGTTCCAATATTCTTCCGATCGAGATGAACAGCTCGATTGGTTTATTAGTGACAAATGGCAGAAGGAACTTCGCGCCTACCCTCTTCACACTCTTCACGAGACTGCCTATCACGCTATATATGCCATATGTAATTCTGGTGGCTATCTCACGGTCGGGTTCTGCCTGACCGAGATTACAAAGATGCTTGGGTGATCGAGCGATCACACATTTTCTTTATTCCTTTCTTTCCCCTTGTTGGCCCGGTTGGTTCTCCTTGTTATTGAGAGCACTTTGAGTCATTCATCTCATGTCAGTCGTTTGGTGTTTAGGTGTCAATACGGTTCTGTAGTTGGTGCCGGGCAAACATGTATTATATCTTAGCCTTTCTTTTCTTTGCTTTTTGCATTTATTATCCTTACGGCCATGACAAAATGGTTTTATCCAGCCCGTCCATAGGGTGGTCACCTCTCTGGCCTTTGTCTTGTACTTCTTAGCTAGTTGTTTACTTCGCTGGTCTTGTTTTGCTTTTCTCATCTTAGGAGTCTTTGTCTTTGTTGCTCCGATATACCTCTTCTTCTCTATAATGAATAAATTCTTACTTGAAGCCTAACCCTAACCCCTCTCGAAGGCCTGTGGGGCCGATTCTTTGCATGTCCGGATCTTTTGGGTGATGGCAGGCAAGAAGGATGCCCCCTGTAGCCTCTCCAAAGTCCTGTCCTTCTTCTTCCAGATGTGCGTGGTTTGGGGGCTCACTCCCCACTACTGGAATTCTACCATCATCACTCTGATCCCTAAGAAGGAGGTTTCATGGACGATTGATGGGTTTCACCCTATTGCTCTGACTGAAATGTTTCATAAACTCTTCGAGCGGTACCTGGAAGGATATGTCAAAAACTGAAACAGCCTGACTGAAATGTCGCACTGCCAAGGTAGCTTCCAGACCCGCTTCTCATCCCTCTCCCATGTCTTGCTTTTGCATGAGACGTGGTCTAAGAGGTGGGGCCACTGTGTCTTTCTTAACCTCTGGCAGGTATACGATCGAGTCCCCCTCAAGCTTATTCTTTCTCGTCTTGAGGCGCAAGGTGCTGATGCAGCCCTCCTTAGCATTATCCAAAGCTTGTTTAATCACTGTTCCTATCAGGTGGTTGTTAATGGCCTTGTCACCCCTTTGGTCCCTACTGAGCGCAGCCTCTTTCAGAGCTCCCTCCTCTCCCCCTGACTCTTTGACGTCTTTATCGATTCTCTCGCTGCCTCCTTCGATAAACAATTTAAGGAGTACAACTTTCCCCTCAGGCTTTTCTTTGCAGATGATATCGCTCTTACCCCCTACACTGCGGTGGAAGGGCAAAGGATGGTTGACTTCTGCGAGGATTGGCTTCTAGTAAATGGTATGAAGCTTAACCCCAAGAAGTGCGATTATGTTGGCCCTGCTGACTGTACTGTATGGATTGGGGGAGAGCCCTGCCCGCGACCCCCCTCCTACATGTACCTGAGTGTGCCGTATACCAACAAAGAGTTTGACTTTGTCGAACTCATGTTGCAGAATGCGGCGCGGGCAGAATGAACTCTTGGGTTCTGCTGTGCCCATGGTCCCCTCTAGTCGCCAATGGTCAAGCTGGCCATCGTACGGACATTCATTAGGCCACAGCTGGAATATGGCCTTCCCCTTCTTCAAGCTTCCTACCTGGCTACTACCACGGGGCTTCAGGTATTGAAGTGTCCTGAGCAGATCTTTGATGATGCTGTCACTTGGGCAGTCAGGTTCTCTGGCTGTCCCTTGCTTGGCAGTTCGATTCTGGGCCTCCCTTTCTTCCTTTGTCATACGTCCGACCTCTGCTGCATGTTCTAAGCCCATCTGGATTGGTGTAGCAAGTCTGGTAACAACCCTATTGGCCCTCTCAGCGAGCACTTTGTTACACGTCCCCCAGGATCTATTATTGACAAGTTCTGGCATTGGACCTCATGGCTTGACTTTCTCAATTGGTACTGGGACCTTCATCCCCAGGTCTGCAAGACTCACTCGCTCCGCTCCTTCCTCCAGACCTTCCTTCAGGATCAGTTACTCCGGGAATGGGCTTCCTTCTCCCAGACTCTCATTCAGTATATTACCCCTAAAGGCCACTTGTGGTTGTGGGGCGCTGATCATGTCCTCTCCTTCCCCCCCCGGCTTGTGTGCTCTGCACTTGCCTGGCACTATGGCTACTTTGGCCAACCCCGCTCCTGCCCCTGTGGAGATCGGTTTTATCATGGTCATCTCCTCAGGTGCGGTCTTCTCGACAGTTCATATTCTGCATTCCAAGGTTCTTCCGATCAAAATGAACAACTCGATTGATTTACCAATGACGAATGGCAGGAGGAACTTCATGCCTACCCTCTTCATGCTCTTCACGAGACAGCTTATCATGCTATAGACACCATGTGTAATTCTGGTTGCCATCTCGCAGTTGGGTTCTGCCTGACCGAGATTACGAAGATGCTTGGGTGATCAAGCAATCATACATTTTCTTTACTACTTTCTTTCCCCCCATTGGCTCGGTTGGTTCCCCTCGTTGTTGAGAGCGAATTGAGTTATTCATCTCATGTCAGTTATTTGGTATTGGCTATCGATATGGTTCCTGGAATTGGCACTGAGTGAACATATATTATATCTTAGCCCTTCTCTTCTTTGCTTTCCGCATTTATTATCTTTATGGCCATGATAAAATAGTTTTATCCAGCCCGTCCATAGGGTGGTCACCTCTCTGGCCTTTGTTTTGTACTTCTTAGCTAGTTGTTTACTTCGCTGGCCTTGTTCTGCTTCTCTCATCTTAGGAGTCTTGTCTTTTGTTACTCCAATGTACCTTATCTCCTCTATAATGAATAAATTCTATCTTTAAGCCCAACCCTAATCTAAGCCACTCACATGATTTCCCCATTTCGCTAGACTCGGCTTTATAGCCCAAAGCTATTCCAAATTAAGAAAGCAGCCACTTTGATTAGCTAAGCCTCCTATCGGGTATAAATACCCCCCTTCCCCATTATTTTTTCGTTGCACAAACAAAGGTCATGTGACCCATGTTTCACAATTTCCTAAATACAAACAAATACACCTTCATCTATTCCGGCAATGTCGGCCACCTCCTCCGTTATCGGTGATGATGGCTCTGCCACTCGTTTCTTCGCGCACTTCGACGCCTCTCTTCACTGCACTGAATGTCGCGGTGTCAGTCTCCTCTCTTTCGGCTTCAGCAAGGGTCACCTTACGGCGATGTATATGTTATGCGGGGATGCACAAGTGATATCGGCATATTTATCTTCCCTGTGTGATGTGGAAGATGATGAAGAGATCGCGATCTCTTCTGATTCGGACCACAACGCCCAGCGCTCGCCCTTTTCTCTCACACCCCAACCCTCAATCGGAACAAGTGTGGTTGCCTGAATACTAGTTTGGGAATGACCCCGACTGCCGGCCGAGTGGGCCCCTCCACCAATCCCGATTTGGTCTCAGAGATGGCTGCGATGAGAAAGTAGATCTCGGATCTGCTCACTCAAGTGGCCGATCTGGCCAAAATCAATGCCCAGCTGATGGCGCAGCTTACTGCATGATCTGCGCCCACAGCCTGCTTGTCATCTGGTACTCCTTCAGGAAGTACCCCCGCTGCCCCTTCCACATCTGCCCCCCCCAAGTTGCTGCTGTGAATACACAGTCGAAGGCCCAGAAGAGAGCGGACAGGCGGGCTACTAAAGCCGCTGCATTACAGTCTGGTGCACCACCAAAGGAGATAACTCCCATGGTTGTGCCTCCAGCTACTAAGGCCGTGCCCTCTAAAAAGGGCAAGACTAAGGTTCTAGGACCAGTACCCCAAGCCTCGCCTGTGGGACCTAGTGCCGCCAGTCCATTTTCATCCCCTGCTTCGGTCCCTACCCCCTCCCAAATCATACACTACCACAGCCAAGAAGGTTTCTATCAAGGATAGGACCCAGGCCTACCCCGAGCCGGAGAGGGCCACTGTCGCAGCTGCCCTCTTGCACATGACCTGTAAGCTGACCTCTCATTTGTTGCCGACTGAGAAGGGTGCTCGGCTGCAGCGCATTTACATCGACAGATTTGCCCATCTCAAGATCAGACAGATTCGGAAGAAATTATACGACGTCCATGTGATGTTATCAAAAGTTCTTAACATATTGTACATCTCGGCATCGACTATCGAATTCCTTCTCTGCCCTGATTATGTCACAGCATTCCAAAAGAAGATAAAGGTGATCGGGTTCTTGGTACTGTCGGCCTGGGACTCCGCGCTCCACTACAACAAGAATACCATAGAGTCCATGAAGGTACAGGTACTCTAATATTTCCATGCTTAGGTTTGGCAGTTGGCTGGTGATATCACTGCTAAGAGGCCTGAGATGCAGACCTTCTACAGAGTCTGGGCCATGGAACTCAGCCTTACTCTCCCCTCCTCTGCCTCCCCATTGGCCGGCCCTGCTTCGAAGGCAGGTAGTACTATGGCCATGACCGGTGTGATGGCGATGGATTTGGAAGCCAAGGCTTTCTCTTCAGGTGTTTCTCACACTGTTGGCATTAACGCGCCTGGCCCATAATGAGAGTTGGGTTCCTCAATGCACATGGACTAACTCAGGATAAGTTCGATATGCTCAGTCAGTTGATTGGTCCTGCCCTCGACATTCTTTTCATTTGTGAAACATAGCACATTCTACTGCATCCCTCTCCACTCGTTCACATGTCTTCTCCCCTGGCATTGCACAGGATCGTGGGCCACCAGAATGGTGGACTCATGGTCCTTGTGTCAAACCGTTTTGCCCACCTTATTTCCGGGTCCTCTGCCGACCCCTTCCATATCCGGCTCATATTCCAGGGCCCAGCTTTGGTCAGGGTTTATGCCCTCCCTTCTCTTCCTATTGATGGCTTCTGAGATCTCGTGTCTGGTCCCTTTCCAGATAAGGTGCTTTTGATCGGTGACATCAATACCCACTTCGATGCCCACCTTGGTAACGTCAACTCTGGTCCTCAGGATCAGATGGTGTCATTGACACCTCGATGATGACGTGGTCATTAGATCATTTGACCCTGGTGGCTGGTTCTACACGCATTGATTATGCGTTTGCTACCATGTCCCTCCATGTGTCCCTCTCTTGCTCCACCCCCCCTGTCGCTACCGATCACCCCTCTCTCTTCACTGTCTCCTTCTCCTTCTCTCCCTCGCCGGTTACCGCCTTGGCTGGTGTCTGCCGTTACTCTGCGAAATACCTGACTGATCTGGTCATTCAAGCTCACCTTCGGGAATCAGCAGATATTGTTTGCGATACCGTTGTCAGGTCCATTTACTCTGTCCGAGACCATGTGGCCAGCTTTCGCTCTGTGGAAGATCGCCAGCAATTCGTGGATTCTCTGGACGTCCTTTTGACCTCTGGTCTGCAGTTAGTTTGTAAGGACATTCTTGGCTCATATTACGCAAGAGAGATCAGGGCAGCGCCGCTCCCTCGGTGGGACCTCCTTCACAGTGTATCTTCGGTCTCCAATACTATTCGTGGGTTTAAGAGGACATATCGCTCCACCCCCCTTGCCCCCCTCCAATCTCGCTCACCCTCTGTTCCGGTGTTTGATGACGTGGTTGCTTACTTTACCACTATCTTTGGGCAACCGAATGCCTTACTCTGTCTCGATGACTCTGAGGACATCTTCTCTCTTGGCGTGGGTACTCTTGGACTGCAGGGTTGGTTTGACCAGCTGGCAGTTTGGAGGGCTATCCATAGCTACCCCCTCTCAAAGGCCTGTTGGGCTGATTCTTTATACGTCCAGATCCTTCAGGTAATGGTGGGTGAGAAGGATGCCCTCTATAGCCTCTCCAAAGCCCTGTCCTTCTTCTTCTAGATATACATAGTTTAGGGGCTCACTCTCCACCACTGGAACTCTGCCATCATTACTCCGATCTCTAAGAAGGAGGATTCACAGACAATTGATGGGTTTCACCCTATTGCTCTGAAAGAAATGTTTCGTAGACTCTTCAAGTGGTACCTGGAAGGATATGTCAAAAGCTAAAGCAGCCTGACTGAAATGTCGCGCTGCCAAGGTGGCTTCTGGACCCGCTTCTCATCTCTCTCTCATGTCTTGCTCTCGCACAAGACGTGGACCAAGGGATGGGGCCGCCGTGTCTTTCTTGACCTCCGGCAGGTGTACGATCGAGTCCCCCTCAAGCTTATTCTCTCCTATCTTAAGGTGTGAGGTGCTGATGCAGCCCTCCTTAGCATTATCTGAAGCTTGTTCAATCACTGTTCTTATTAGGTGGTTGTTAACGGCCTCATCACCCCTTTGGTCCCCACTGAGCATGGCATTTTTCAGGGCTCCCTCCTCTCTCTCTGGCTCTCTAACGTCTTTATTGATCCCCTTACTGCCTCCTTTGATAAACAATTCAAGGAGTACAACTTTTCCCTTGGGCTCTTCTTTGCTGATGATATTGCTCTTATCCCTCGCACTGCCGCAGAGGGGCAAAGGATGGTTGACTTCTATGAAGACTGGCTTCTGGTGAATATTATGGAGCTTAACTCCAAGAAGTGCAGTTATGTTGGACCTGCTGACTGTATCATGCAGATTGGGGGTAAACCCTGCCTACGACCCCCCTCCTATATGTACCTGGGCATGCTGTATATCAACAAAGGGTTTGATTTTATCAAACTCATGTTGTAGAATGTGTTGAAGGTGGAGCGAACTCTTAGATTCTACTATGCCTGTGGTTCCCTCTGGTCACCAATGGTCAAGCTGGCTATTGTACGGATATTTATTAGGCCACAGCTGGAGTATGGCCTTCCACTTCTATGAGCTTCCTGTCTGGCTACTACTATAGAACTTCAGGTATTGAAGTGTCCCGAGCAGGTCTTTGATGATGCTGTTGCTTGGGCGGTTGGATTTTCCAGCCGTCCCTTGCTTGGTAGCTCGATTCTTGGCCTCCCTTCCTTCCTTTGTCGTATGTCGGACCTCTGCTGCATGTTCCAAGCCCATCTGGATTGGTGTAGCAAGTCTGGCAACAACCCCATCGGTCCCCTTAGTAAGTGCTTTGTCATATGTCCCCTGAGTTATATTATTGATAAGTTCCAGTGTTGGACCTCTTGGCTTGACTTCCTCAACTGGTACTGGGACCTTTGTCCCCAGGTCCGCAAGGCTCGCTTGCTCCGCTCCTTTCTTCAGACCTTCCTTTGAGATCAGTTGATTCAGAAATGGGCCTCCTCCTCCCAGGCTCTCATTTGGTATATTACCACCAAAGGCCACTTGTGGTCAAGGGGTACCGACCATGTCCTCTCCTTCCCCCCCTGGCTTGTGCATTCTGCACTCACCTGACACTATGGCTATTTTGGCCAACCTGCCCCTACCCCTGTGGAGATAGGTTTTATCATGGCCATCTCCTCAGGTATGGTCTTCTCGATGGTTCATATTCCACATTCTAAGGTTCTTCCGATTGGGATGAACAGCTCGATTGGTTTACCAGTGATGAATGGCAGGAAGAACTTCATGCCTACCCTCTTCACACTCTTCATAAGACTGCCTACCATACCATAGATGCCATGTATAATTCTGGTGGCCATCTTGTGGTTGGATTCTGCCTTACTGAGATTACGCAGATACTTGGGTGATTGAGTGATTACATATTTTCTTTATTTTCTTCTCTCCCCTCATTGGCCCAGTTGGTTCCTTATTGTTGAGAGCGCATTGAGTTATTCATCTCATGTCAGTCATTTGGTGTTTCATTGTCAATTCGGTTCCTGTAATTGGTGCTGGGCAAATGTGTATTATATCTTAGCCCCCCTTTTCTTGCTTTTTGCATTTTCGATCTTTATGGCTATGACAAAATGGTTTTATCCAGCCCGTCTCTAGAGTGGTCACCTCTCTGGCATTTGTTTTGTACTTCTTAGCTAGTTGTTTACTTCGCTGACCTTGTTTTGCTTTTCTCATCTTAGGAGTCTTGTCTTTTGTTGCTCTGATATACCTTATCTTCTTTACAATAAATAAATTCTTACTTGAAGCCTAACCCTAACTCTAACGTATCTCTCTTTTATTCTCATAGCTAATATCTATACTTTTTATTTTTTTTTTTATTTTTTTATAGTCTCTTAGACTTCTTTCTTTATTAATATACCCATCTATCCCATATATAATACACTGAGCCCACTTCTAACCAATCTCTCTAGAGAGACTCTCTTCCCTACACTTACTCAATTAAAGACTACTAGGCCATTAACTATTACTACTCACTCACTACTTTGTTTATAGTTCTCTTCTACCAGTCATTGCTAATGCTATCTTGGGGATCCCATCCAACCCACTACTCTGTCAATATATCTCCCAACAATCCCTCCCATCTTAGCAACTTCTTCTGCAATCCCATCTATCACCTATCTTTAAAAATAAAGAGTCAATATCTAGTCAGATCTACTTATATAGCTAAAACTCACCCTATAGTATACTATTCATTACCCACACCTCTTACCAACATAGTTCTCAAATCTTCCCAATTACCTCTCTCCCCATCTGGACTCTTCTTTACCCCTAACCAGTCCTCTACCGTTATCCAAAAGTTTCCCGAAATATCAGACTCTCCTGGCTAATATTCTGACATCTGTATAAATTCCTCAACATGTTCTACATTGTAATACTCATCATATTCTAGAAGTCCACTATCTACTAGATATCCTACATGAAAATTCAATATGACATTTCTCTGTAGTATCTATTACCAAACTACTCAAAACTTGAGAGAAAGCCACTTCTTTACCTCAGTACTCTATGACCAGACTTCAGCCCACTCCCACTCCTTATCAATCCTTACTATTTGCTAACTGTTAGGCCAAAGAGTCTGACCAAGTTTCTGCTGACACTCAACTCTCTAACCAATATCAAACTCTAGAAGTAGAGTGCTCCCCAAAAGCAGTCTGTCTCATCTCCACATTGTTAGTTCCTATAACATCTCTCCTTTATTGCTATACTAGTATAGGTTTATGTAGTATGCTCTATCTACCACTCCTCATCAGAAGTCTTTATATTATAGCTGACAGCTTCCACCCAGATTCACCAGAGATAGAAGGTCTCCCAAGGTCCCATTTGGAGTAAATCTCATCTCTTATACCATCTGTATTAGTGACACCTATCCCCTCTCCAACTATCTATATACTTATTATAAACATATTAATATTATAAATATTTTTATCTCTTATTAGACTAAACTCATATCTCTCTAATTAATAAAACTTTTATATAGATATAATATCTAATACTGTAGCAATTTATCTATTTGACAATAAAA
Source organism: Jimgerdemannia flammicorona (assembly GCA_003990745.1). Lineage (NCBI taxonomy): Eukaryota > Fungi > Mucoromycota > Endogonomycetes > Endogonales > Endogonaceae > Jimgerdemannia > Jimgerdemannia flammicorona. The sequence goes on from RBNI01003766.1 coordinate 13,952, forward strand.
TTTAGCTCTTAGTCAATATTTAAGTACTATATATAAAATATATATATATTCAACTATTTATTTTCTATATGATTTATCTCTCTATCTCTCTTATTTACTTATATACTACTTATATTACTAATTATATAATTCCCTCCTTTCTCTGCTACCTTACTGGTCACAAGGTTTGGTAGGCAATCTTCTGACTCCCCTTTCCCCTATTATTACCCCCTCTACCTCAGGTTGGTTTGCTGTGCCTGCAAGGGCATAGTGGGAGGAAGACAATGGTGATAAGTTGCCCCTTTATCGGTGTCGGATCAGTGCTTCCTCTACTTTTTCGCGGATTCTGGTTCCTTCAGCTGCATCTGGGGTGTGCCCATTTTGGTGTGGCACCTACTTCCTTTTGCCGTCACCAACAAGGAGTTGTCTCAGTGTATCTCGGGCTATATAGGAAGTCGGCCGATCTTGGGCATCAAGTGCTTAGTGTAGGTTACCTGCAGGTCTTCCGTGCCTGTGGTGGGGCCCTCTGGCTTTGGTGAGCTTCCTGGCGAGCATAGTTCTGGCATAGGTGACTGTTTTTTGGGTGTTGTCAGGATGGAAGGGGAGATGGCCGTCACAGATAGGAGGAAGGACAATAATGGTGAACTAGTGGGGTACCAGGCTGGGGGCAGTCATCGGGGCTGGGGCAGATGCTGCTTTGGTGGAGCCTTTTAATTGGTGCAGCATGGTTAGGTTGTAGGTGTCACTCTTGGTTTCTTTTGGCGGTCAGCGGGGTTGGGCCCCAGTTATCAGGGGGGGTCAAAGGGCCTGAGGCTACCCATTTCAGGCATCTTGGCTGCACTCAACTGGAACCAGAAGCTGACAGGCAACATGATCGAGGCCCGCAGGCTTGAGTAGTGGGATATTGGGGGTCTTCTCCCACCTTACATGTAAGTCCTTTACTCACCTCAACTGGGAGAACCAGGCCCTACCCACTGTATTATGCTTTGATAAGGGTTTTTCTTTACCTGTCATTCTCTTTGGGGTGACAGGGGCTATTCTATTCAACTCAGGCATAGCCTTATACATATGTTGGATTCTCAGGCATACGCTTTCGGTCATTGGCATATGGTTGGATTTCCTCTGGTGGTAGGGAGAGCATGGTATGCAGAATGAGATGTAGACCAACATTGGCCCTGCTGTGCCTGGTATGGTCTAGCTGCTAGACAATAGCTAGCCTAGGTTAATGGGGGGGCAGTGCTTGGTGGGTGGTGGGGGAGGGTTTTGGCCTATATAGTCTAGGTTCCCTTCCAATAAAATTACATGGAACATGAGTCTAT
>RBNI01003767.1:0-15247 GCA_003990745.1 Jimgerdemannia flammicorona
TTTATATTCACTTGGACTCTGCTATTTATTACCAGTCTATAGTTAAATATACAGTCTTCCACCTACTATCCAATCCCCATGGGAGGGTCTCGCCCCACCCCAACCCCAGTAAAGGCCACCTTCTCCCCAATAACGCTCACCCTTCCCCCACTCTGCCTACAAATTTTCTCTACCAGATTGCGCCTCCAACCCTTGTGCATCCCCCAACCAAGCCACCAGCCCATCAAGGTATCCTCCATAAGATTCTGCCACCACCTCAGCCAGACCTCCAGGCCCAGTCTCCTCCCCTCCTCGAAAACAAATAACCAGTATCCAGCCAGCCCTACCCAAATGGCCAGTGCCCAGCCAAGCGTGAGCCACTCCTTTCACACCCCCCCTACCAGTCTGTCACTCAAGTCCTCCCACCGCCCCTGCATACCAGAACCCCTGCCCCTCACCCCCAAAAGGTTCCCTACAGATTGCCAAAAGTCACTAAGTACCTCGCACTCCCCTAACCAATGTTCTGGCGTCTGTACATAACCCCCTTCCTGACCCATGTTATAGCACGCCTCGTAGTCAAAAATACCCCCCTCGACAAGGTGACCCGAGCAGTAATTGAGCATGACATTCCTCCTCAACATGCGCCACCAAGTCACCCAATACTTTGGCAGCATCCATCTTTTCACCTCAGCACACCATGTCCAGAAACTCTGCCAGTCCCACTCCTCGCCAATTCTGACACCTTGCCAAACACTGGGCCACAGATCCTGGCCTGGTCCCCTCTGGTAGTCTATTTCATCACTAATGTCAAACTCAAGCAATGGGACCCCGCCCAGTAGCACCCGGTCCCATCTTCACATTTCCGGGTCCCAATCTGCCTCTCCTTCATTTCTCTGCCAACGGATCCTGATGCGGTGTGCTCCCTCTGCAATCCCCCACCAGAAGCCTTTAAATCGCAATTGAGCAGTGTTCTGAAGTCCAATCAAAGACAGGAGATCACCAGTTGAACCCCGAGGCGCCGACCGCCTCTCCCAAACCTTCTGCAATAGGGGAACCCAACTACCCCCTCTCAATTCAACGGCTCTCTTCAACCACCAAGCCCTTAAGCAGTGTAGCCTCTTTGGGAAGTCAACCAGTCCCAGTCCGCCACTTGCCACTGGTAAGGACAAGACCTCCCAGCCTATCTGACTCTGCCTTCCAGCCCAGATCCATCTCTTGGCAAGCTTCAACAGCCTCCTTACCACCCAGGGTGGAAAATCCAGATGGTACACCAGATACCACAACTTCGGCAGCCAGTAAATGTTCAAAATTGTAACACGCCCTGCCAGGGACAGGTAATGGCCCCCCCAGCTCTGCAGGGCCTCTGTCAACCAGGCTTTTCCTAAGATAATATCTTGTCCTGGGAGGTCTATAATGCTGAAGTCCAACTTCTCTTGATATTTGCCAATCTTGAGCAAGATATCTTCACAGATCTTAGTCAATGGTGCAGTCTTTCTATCACCAAAGGTAACACTTCTTTTCTCAGTAGTTGGTCTGCTTCGGGCTCCAATCCTTTTGGCAGTCTTGGTGCTAATGTAGTTTCCAGTAGCACCACTATCAAGCAAGATATTGACATTCTGTCTGTGGACTTGGCCTGTGAACTTGATGCAACTGTCCTCCTTCTTGATAGTATTGAGCTCTTCATCTTTATTGTTGTTGTCCCAATTGCTGTCAGTCTCCTCGAAGTCAGTTTCTCCCCATCCTTCACAAGGAGGGTTGTCTTGTTTGGGTTCATCAGTCTGTTGGGCTTGGCTTCTTTCAGAGTTGATTTTGAAAACCTTGAAGAGGCATGCATGGCATTCACTAACATGTTCCATGCAATACATTCAAATAGAATGAGGGCATCGTCCACATGGTGCATAACCATCTGCAATTCTCTTATACCAGTTTTCATCATCTTCCTTCATGGTAGTGACCTTTTGACTGGGAGGTTTGTTGGTAGATCCAAACCCTTTCTTGCCACAGTCTGTCTGGGAGAGCTTGGGGACTTCTTCAATGGTGAGATCTTGATGGATTTCTTCAATGATTGCTTGGGCAATTCTTTGGCCTGCTTTGACTTCAAATGATGTGTCTCCAAAATTTCGCAAGATGACATAGATTTCACCAGTAAATCCTTGGTCAACTACTCCTCCTCCTAGCCCAATATTGAACTCTTTGGCTAAGCTGCTTCGCTCAGCAAGGCAGATGTATATACCTCTGGGAGCTTGTATTGCAATTCCTGTTCACACTGTAGCATTGGTACTTGGTGGGATGGTGAGGCCTTGACTACTGTAGAGATCATATCCAGCATCAGTTGGGTGGGCCTTAGTGGAGATAGTGGCCTTGTACCATATCTTCTGTACTTTGATGACATTCTCGGGGTTCTTCTTTCCTGGACCTTCTCCAATAACAGTAATGTTCTGGTTACTGGGTTCGCCTGATCTGTTTCTCTTCTCAGGACATTTGACTGAGATGTGTCCTGCCTTCTTGCAGATGAAGCACAATCCCTTTTCACAGAGCTGCTTCTTTTCATCCTCAGTAGGAGGTCTGGGTCCTCTGGGATTTCGCTGGTTCCTTTGATCATATCTTTGATCATATCTTTGGTCATTCCTTTGATCATTTCTCCTGGTAGGATTCCTTCTATCTTGGTTATCCTTCTTGTGTTCTTGATTTTGTAGAGCTTGTGCAGCAAGGATTTTGCAGGCTCTTCTTTGTACTTGGGCAAAGCACCATGAGTAGTAGAGACATCCTTGGGGAAGACCTTGTTCCTTGTTCTTCTGGGTGAGCCAGTCTGGTAGAGCTGCAAAGAGATGGTTGGCTCTGGTGCTATTGATGGCCAAATTGTTCTCCTGGTAGGTAAGTCCAATTGTTTTGAGATAGGCATCCATTCTGGTGGCAAAGGTCTCTAGTTCCTCTTCGCCATTCTTGTGGAACTTCATCTGAGACAGTTTGTTCTAAGTTTCTTGTATATAGGCTGCATTTCAGAATTTGGTCAGTAGCAAGACCTTGAGTCCTGGGCCTGCTTTGTAGTTATCCCAACCTGGTCTATTATTGGTAGGTACTTGTCTAATAACTTGGAGGTGGGCTTCCCAGGTTACTGGGTGTTGTTCCAAGGTTCGCCAGAATTTGGCTGCTGTTCCAGTGAAGAATGTGGCAACTGTTTCCACTTGTGCTGCTGATGTGGCAAACAGTTGTTAGAGGGTGTTGATCTGGTTGTTGGTGAGCATTCCTATAGGCACTCAGTTGTTATTCCATTGATTTGCTCAGTAGCCTATGTCAACTGCATTGATGAAGTTTTCGATGTCACTGTTTTTTCCACTGAATGTTGGGATTTACAGGGTCTTGGTTGGTTTGTTCTATTCAGCAATCTGTCCTACTATCCCTGCTAGTGCTGCTAGCTGGGTGGTTAGTGCTGTAATATTGGTATCTACTATTGTGTTGACTATTGGTGGTGGGTCTGTTGGGGTAGATTCTCCTGAAGATTGTTCTGCTTGGTGGGGTTGTAGTGCTATATGACTTGGAGTTACTTGATTTCTGGATATTAAGTCAAAGTGTCCTGTGAGAGAGGGTAAACCAAACCTCTGTATAGGTGACTGGGTTGGTTCTGGGGTCTGATCTTCTTGACCTGTGGTTCCTTGGTAAATTCCTAGGCCTGCTGTTCCTTGTTGGCTATTGTCAGACTGGTAACCTGTAGAGTTTTTATCTAACTCCCTTCCCTGATGAGATAGTGCGTCCTCATACTAACTAGGTCCTTCAAAGAGGATATCAGTCTCTGGCTAGGTAGATGGGCCTGCTTCTTGCTCAGCAGTAGGGGATGGTTGGCCTGCTTGCTCATTCTCATACCTAGTTATGGCAGAGGCATAGTATACAACTAGCCTATAGTAGAGGGAGGTCTTGGTTGGGGTATGATGATATCTGTCAGAGGCAATCCACTTGGCAGCTGCTTCTCTTGCAGCAGGGGGTGTGATATAATCTAGAAAATCCTGGGTGGCTATAGCAGTAGATTCTGGGGTCCTAGTGGTTCCAATGTGTCCTTGGAGGAGTTTGTAGAATCTATGGCGGCTAACAATATTCCTAAGTCCTGGGTGGTATGTCCTAAAGGCCTGGTATAGATTCTTGTAAGCCTGGTCAATTACAAGCTGATGGGTCCCTGTGTCTGTGGTTTCTTGGTACCACCTGGTCCTAATGGCAAGGGCTTCTCTGGCTCTGGTTTGAGGATCCACAGTTGGTTCTGGGAGTTTACTCCTGTCCAAGGTTGGTCTTGTTCCAACTTCAGGAGTGTATTCTTTGGTGCCTTCTTGGCTGGTAATCTGCTGCTACCAAGTTGTAATAACTCTCACTTCTACCCCTCTCTTATCCTTTGGATAATTAGGGAAGTGGACTATTACTTAGGGACTTAGTACACAATGTATACCAAGAAGCCTTCAGTTTGAAGAAGCACTCGCTTGAAAGTAGTTGTAGTGGCAGTGCCTTCTGTTTCAAAGGTCTTTCTCTGGTTTGCCTTCTGTTTCAAAGGTCTTTCTCTTGTGCCCTATTTTGAGGGTCTTGTTCCTGCATGTGCACAGACTGAATTCGCCTTGGAATTCAGGTTCAATGGGTTTACTTAAGTCTTTGGAGATTTATATACCGGTCTCAGTTCTGGCAGAAGTTAGCTAGGCTTCTGGAGTTTAGTCAGAAACACTAGAGTCACTTAGGTGTCATTATTAAGACTCAGGGGAATGTGTGTTTGTGGGGGGGACTTGATTCTTATATCAAGGACTGAACTAAAACTGCTTTATTTCAGATGGAAACTGGGGGGTATTTATACAAGTTGGTCCATGATTTCTGACTAAGTATGAGTGACTAATTTGGTAACTATAATGAGGTTTGTGATTGCAACCTTTGTTAGGTGGTTTTTGGTAAAGAATACCTTTGTGATTAGGACCTCAATTACTAGGCAATGATTAGCAGCTGTGGCAACTATTGCTGCGGCACTGATTATTGGGGATAAGCTGGATATCATTTTCTGCATCATTTCACATCGTTTGTTTGTTATTCATATGCCGCGCTCGATCATATGGTGACGTCATCACTGGGTTACGTGATCGTTTGTCATTCATCACATCCCATCTGTTCGCTTGCTCGTTCATTCTATTACAATCTTCATTGTCTTCTTCTCCAGACTCGCCAGTAACTCCCTCTGCCTCTTGCGATCTTGGGACCTCTCCCACAGTCTCTTGTCAACATGAACTTGCCTCTCATTAATAATCTCTAAGTGCATCAACTCTTCATATACTTTTCAAGCCTTTGCCCTCTGCTCTACTGCACCACTCAGCTCCTCCAGTGCTTTCAGCCAGTCCTCTTCCTCCTCCTCACTCCCTTTTACCCTCATCACCTTGCACACAAAGGCTCTCCACATCATCACTAAAGGCCAATCATATACCTTTCCAGTAGCCTCTCTCCCTACCAGTCAAATCCATACATCAACATCTCTTATCTGGTAGGAGATCTCTTCTCAGACCCTAAACCCTATATTGACCACCTCTCTGTACTCCACCATGACCTCCTCAACTCTCCTCCTTGTCTCCCCAGTGGTCACTGTAGGCATGCCCTTCACCAGGAGCTGCACCACTCTGGGGTCCCATCTCAAGCAATGTGTCATTAGGACACATACCTCCCCAACCATCAACCCTACCTTCAGTGCCTCCTCTAGTGGCTCTGCCCCCTTAAAGCCCACCTCCACCCCTTTCAGACTCCTCAGGAATTTAACAGATGCCACACCTCCCACCTGCTTTGCAATCAGTCCCAGGACTATTTTTGCCATCACTGCTAAGCTCTGAAAGTACAAGGTGACTGTGAACTCTAAGATCAACTTCTTGAGTAATAGTGCCACCATCAGTCCCATTATACCATCAGCCAGATCACTAGGCCTTGTGCCTTTCCCACTGCTTGGTCCATCATCAGCAGTCCCATCTAGATTTTTTTCCTGATCACCCATCACACTCCCATCAGCAGTCACTCCCTCAGCCCCTACATCACTAGTCCCACTACTTTGGCCCCCCAGAGAGACTCCCCCTTGAGGCTGCTGTCCTGCAGTCTTCACTGTCTCCTTGCCCCTTCTTAGCCAGCCCTCCAGCCCAGCTCTTTGCTGACCCCTCTTCACCTTATCCACAAAGCTTGCCCTCTCTGTCCCCTGTCCTCCAGCACTGCCTCCTCCCCTACCATGTCCTCCCACCAGCAGGCCTCTCATACTTCCCCCCAAGTCAGGGCCCCTCTCCACATACTGCCAGTCAAATGCACCAGGGCCATCCTGCCCAGTATACACCTCAGAATACTCATTGGTTACCATGATACTAGTAGCTTTTCTCCAGAAACTGTGTTGAAAGTGTTGCCAAAAGATTATATAACCTGAATGTTACTAGAGAAAAGACTGTTGTCTCACCTGTTTGCTCATTCATATGTCATATCTTACCTATTCACTCTATTATATTCTTCCTTCCTTAGAAATCAACATCCTCATTGATTCAGAAATTGAGAACCAGGGGAGAGAAAGGTGGAGAATCTTCTTCAGTATTATTGTCTTCTCCTCCAGTGGCGGAGGGATGGTTGCTGATGGCTTAATATCTAGGATGGAGAAGTCAATGAGGTCTGCAAATGGTTCTTGTACTGGTATGGATATTGGGATAGGAGTTCTCCATCTAATATGGTTGAGACTATCCAAGTAGAGTTCTTGATCCTTATGTCTGGGGATATCCATTTAGATGGATGGTCCTTCAAAGAGATCAGAGAGACCTTGAAGCCATTGGTCTGGATTGTCATTCAGGAGGAGGCTCCAGTGGAGTTTGCAGTTAGTGAACTTGAGGGTAATCCAGAAGTTGGCTTCTTGGGCTACCTTGATCTCTAGCTTGTCAATCTTGAGGAAGGGGAGGTTCTGGAAATCCTTCAGTTATATATAGTTGAGGTTGGAGATTGCAAAAGATATATGGCACATAATTTGATGGACCTTCTTGGCTAGTTTTTGCTTGTGCCCATCCAGGTTGGTCCAGTCTGAGATCTGGTCAGTGGGTAGGCCATTTATACATTGAAGGAGTTGATGTCTGATTTTGTATTTATACCAGATTTTTAGGTAGCTGGTAGCAAGGTAGGCCATTTCAATGAGTTTATAGTGATCAAGAACATACTATCCTAGGTCCTGGCTAGAGAGGTTAAGGGCCTCAGAGCAGCAGTTCTTCCTTGGAAAACAATCTAGATGTGTCCAAAGAGGTGGTCAACCTGGCTTGAGAGGGGCTGGCTATGGTGGATAGTTTGGTAGCAGATAGCAGGCATTCTTGTCTTGTTATTTCTTTAGAGAGGAGAGAGGGAGATAAGGGTTGCAGTGTATTCTTACCTTGGGTATTTATACTTATTTGTCTGTCTAGTATGACCTTAATTTTTTTCAGCAGAATATATAACCTATTGCTGTAAGCAAGACATGTGCTAGTCACATGAGAAAATTCTGATTTCAAAGATATCACTACTTACAGTTGTAGTTATACAGAATTGATAGATCTTGGTCCTCTTTTTTTTTGTCTGGTTGGTACATTTGTGAGGACTGGCCATTCTTATCTAGGATGAGAGCTCCCATTGTTATGGCTGGGGATTTGAACCTTTTAGAAATAGTATTTCTTATAATTCAAAGCAATTCCTAGTAACAATATCTGTTATATAGATAGACTTAGATTGGCTTCAACATTGTCAGCTTTTCTAAGTTCTATATGAAGTATCTGTCATCATCTAGCAGAGATGACACTAATGATATGAAATGGAGTTGTTCAAATGTATTTTACTATACTATGCTGGGCTATTATTCACCTGAGTATCTTCCTTGTTGATTAAATATAGTATTTCTTTTTCTGTTAATATTTGGTATTATATATTCTAGATAAATATATAGTATCTTCTTTCTTTGCTATATGCTCTAAGCTTTAGAGCTATAGTTTCTTTCTTTGCTGAGGGGTGAGTGTTTCCATATAGTCCTAGAGGGCTTCATATGTATTCTCCAGAAGTTGCTTGTAAACTTGGCATCTTGGTCAGATATAATGATGCTAGGCATGCTATATAGCCTGAATACTTGGTTGAGGAAAATATTGGCAATCTTTAATACTGTAGTAGTGATCTTGATGGGTGCAAAATGGGCTTGTTTATTTAGGCAGTCTATGAATACTATAATGGCATCCCATCCTGCCTTGGTCTTGGGGAGCTGGATAATGAAGTTCGTTATAATCTGGTTCTAGTTGTGACTTAGGATAGGCAGGGATTACAGAAGTCCTGTGGGTAGTTTGTTACTACTTTTGAATCTTTGGTATATCTTGTATGAGGCCACAAAGTCTTTGATATCCTTGGTCATCTTTAGCTAATAGAACTCTTGAGTGGAGATTGTAGGTCTTTTCAAAACCAAAATGTCCTACTGTAGGAGTGTCATGGAGTTCCTACATAATCTTGAGCTACAGAGTATTATTATTAGGTACAACTACTCTGTCATAGTTCTTATAGATAAGTCCATTATAATAAGTGAATCTTTTGGACATTTGTCTCATAAGTTCTGGGACCTTGGCCTCTGGGTCTTGGTAGAATTGAAGGAATTTTACCAGGGGGCTATCTTGTTGGTAGCTATCCTTAATTATCTGGGTAAGGTCTCTAATTATCTTGACCATAAAGACAAGTTTATCTTCCATATATCTGAGAAACTATCAGCCATGTGGTTGGTTTTGCCAGAGATATTCTTAATTTCCATATCAAAGTTAGTAATAATTTCCATCCAGCAGACTTGTCTATGAGTTAGCATAGGTAGTATATGAATGTACCACAGAGCATAGTGATTAGTGTAGACCACAAATAGTTGTCCTAGGAGGAAATAGCACCATTCCTGGAGTACAGTGAGAATGGCCAGAAGTTCTTTCTCATAGATAGTATACCAGATCTCAGCTGGCTTGAGCTTTTGGGAAAGGTAGGCTACTAGACAATCTTCTTGGCTGAGCACTGCCCCAATGACAATGTCAGAGATATCTGTGGTCAGAGTAAATGACCTAGTAAGGTCAGGTGCAATTAGTACTGTGGCCACTTTCTCCAATACTATTCAGGTTACACAACCTTTGAAAAGCACTTACAATATCGTTTTTGGAGAAAAGAGACTAACAACATAGTAACTGACAGGCAATCTGAGGTGCATACTGAACAGGGTGGCCCGAGCATGTTTGACTAGCAGTATGTGGGGAGGGGCCCTGGCCTGGGGGGAAACATGAGGGGTCTGCTGGTAGGAGAATGCAGAAGGGGAGGAAGCAGTGGTGGAGGACAGGGGTCAGGGAGGGCAAGCTTTGTGGAGATAGTGAAGGAGAGACAGCAGGTATCTCTCTCCAGTACCACTTGGGTTACACAACCTTTAGAAAGTAACTATAACATTGTTTTTGGAGAAAAGAGACTAGCAACATGGTGACCAACAGGCAATCTGAGGTGTGTACAGGGTGGCCTGAGCGTGTTCGACTGGCAGCAGGTAGGGAGAGGCCCTGGCCTGGGGGGAGGTATGAGGGGGCTGCTGGCAGGTGGATGTGGAAGAGGAGGAGGCAGTGGTGGAGGACAGGGATCTGGGAGGGTGAGCTTTGCAGAGATGGTGAAGGAGAGAAGGCAGACATTGGGGCTGGAGAGTTGGCTGAGAAAGAGCAAGGAAACAGAGAAGGCAGCAGTACAGGGGAGAGTAGCCCTTGGCAGGAGAGGTGGTGGGACTGGGGGTATAGTGGCTGGGGGGGGTGTGATGGCTGATGGAGAAGGGACTACTAATCTGGAAAAAAATCCAGATGTGACTGTGGATGGTGAGGCTGAGTGACTGGAGCTTGGAAGATAAGGAGATTTGGCAGATAGTGTGACAGGCCTAGCAGTAGTGCCATTACTCAAGAAATCGATCTCAGCATTTATGGTGACACTGTGCTTCCAGGGCCTAGCAGTAACAGCGAAAATAGTGCTGGGGCTGATTGCTAAGCAGGTGGCTGGAGCAGTGTCTGTAAAGTTTTTGAAGGGACTGGAGGGAGTGGAGGTGAGCTTTGAGAAGGCTGAGCCTTTGGAGGAAGTGCTGAAGGTTGGATTGATATTTGGAGAGGTATGTGTTCTGATGGCACACTGCCTGAAATAGGACCCCAGGGTGGTCCAATTGCTGGTGAAAGGGGTGCCCATGGTGATGGCAGTGGAGACAAGAAGGAGAGTTGAGGAGGTCATGGCAGAGTATGGAGAGGTGGAGGATATTGGATTCAGAGTCTGGGAGGGGACCTTGCTCAGGACTGGGGATGTGAATGTGAGGATTCGACTGGCAGGGAAGGAAGCCACTGGGAAGACAAGGGACTGGCCTTCAGAGATGGTCTGGGGGGCAATCTTGTATAAGGTGATGAGGGTGAAGGGGAGTGAGGAGGAGGAAGAGAACCTATTGGAAGCACTGAAAGAGTTGAGTGGTATAGTGGAGTGGTGGGCGAAGGCTTGGACAACCTTTGAGGAGGTGATACACTTGGAGGTAGTGGATGGGAGGCAGATTCGAGTGAGCAAGGAGCAGTGGGAATGAGATCAGGGATGTAAGAGACAGAAGGAACTGCTGGCGAAGATGACAGGCAGGTCTCCGAAGGATACGAGCAGAATGGTAGATATGGGGGGGGGCCAAAGAGAGTGTCTGGGCAGGCAAGGGTAGTGGGAGTGCTGGGAAGGAGACCGGCAAGAACAGGGAGGCGACTAGTAATGATCTATATGCTAATGGTACATTTGAGGTTTGGGAGGAGATGGAGGACTCCCCTATCCCTACTCCTCTTATCAGGCGAGACCCAGCTTCCCAAAGTAGGGTGGTGGAGGATGTGCCAATATGGGGGGCCCAGCAAGTGCAGTTTGGAGTTCCAGAGGTGGCAGAAGGGAGACAAGTGGTGGCGGCCAGTGAGGAGGAACTGGTGGATGTCCCAGAGGAGTGGGATGAGGCGGCGAGTGCTGGGGCTGACACCACAATGCTGGATAGTGGGAGGCTGGCGACCTCTGGAGGAAAGGAGGTGGGGAACCTACTTTGGATATGCAAGATGATGAACAACCTGGTGGCTGAGGAGCTGGGAGAGGTGGATTTGAGGGTTATGAGCAACGAGCATTGGATGCAGATCCTGCAGGGGGATGGGGTGGTGATGGTATTGAAGGTGGAAATTCTTGTAGTGTATCTGGAGGAGAAAGGATATGAGGTAGATAAGGAGCAGGAGGCAGAGCTGGCAGGAGTTGCTGGTGAGAGGGCCAAATACTGCTGGACCAAGTGTCATGGATTGTAGCTCTGACAGGAAGCCTGCCTGGAGTACTGAGAGGAATTCAAGGAGAAGGCAGATGGGGAGATGAATGAGCTGTTGGCTGGATTGGAGGCTCAGAGAGCTGAAGAAGAGGTGGTGACTGTAGAACATAATCTAGACTTGGTACAGGAGGAGATGAACATAGAGCAGTAGGGAAGGACTTGATAACACACCATTCTTCATTATGAATAGTACAACCAACATTTTTTCTTTGAACATGAATGGGTTACAGGACACTTATCAATATAAGAACATTTTTACTTGGCTGAAGGGATTAGAGGCTGATCTCTTCCTCTTGCAGGATGTCAGGTGTGAGGATGATTTGGATAGACTGGAATGAACAAAGGAATGGGGAGGTGAGGCAGTTTGGAAGGGCAAGGTTGGGATTCTGGTATAGTAAGGCAGAGGGGAGATAAGGGACATGCAGAGCTGGGGGGATAGACTGGTCTGGGGAGAGTGAATATGTACAGGCTGGGAGCCAATCATGGTGGACTCCTGCTACTGCTCTGCGGTACAGGATGAGTGTATAGATTGGGTGAAGGGCATATAGGAGAGTGGAATTCTTGTGGAGGCTGGGGTGGATATGCTTGGTGGGGACTTCAATATGGTCTGGGATATGTTGATGGATAGAACTAATAGAGGACAGGGAGCTGAGGGTCGGAGTGGAGGACTGGTAGCATGGGAGGAAGTAGAAAGACTGAGTGCTCTGGTGGATGCAGGTAGAGAGTGTTGGGGGATAGGAGGGTATACACACACTGGGCCGGGGGCCTGGGGACAAGGATTGATTGGATTCTGATGGCCAGCTGCTGGGGCTTAGATGTTTGGAAGTCACTGGAAGTGGAATGGTGGTGTGACCTTTACAAGCTGAATTATATAAAAGGTATCCATGGTCAGATCATTGGGGGCTTTTAGGGCAGGGGCATTTTGGGGGGAGTGGGGATGGGCCTGGACATTGGCATCTCAATTCCTCCTTATTAGATGATAAGATTTAGTGAGATGAGTGGGCTGAAGACATTCAACTGCGAGTGGAGTGCTAGAGGCAGGAAGGTGCCCCAGTTGGTACTCAATGGATGAGGATGAAGGAGATGGCCAGGACCTACTGGAGTGAGGCTGGTAAAGAGGCCAGGAAATAGAGGAGGTGCTGGGTGTGATGGGCTTCTAGTAGACTATCTAGACTCTTGGAGGACTGGGCAAGACTGATGACATTGGAGGGGGAGGAGGATTGGAGATTGATAAGGGCGAAAATGGAGGTTGAGAAGCTACAACAGATGTTGCAGAAAGAGGAAGAGGCAAGGGTACAGGGTCTGGTGGTGCGGCTTCATTGGCAGGGGTTGGAGGAAGGGGAGAGACTCTCAAAGTTTCTCACAAGAGCTCTTCAGGTGAGAAGGGTGCAACAAAGGTGGGAGGGGGTGCTTAATGCTGATGGTATATTAGTGTATGGTATACAAGACATTCTTGGTTCATTAAAGGGGCATTGGAGTGGATTGTGGAGTGAGGAGGAGGGTGGGGCAGATGCTGAAGCCATTGACATAGCATTAGAGGATTGGCACCCTATATGAGTAGATGGGCTAGTTGACTTAGTGCTACTAGTACAAGAGGAGGAGATCCACCAGGTTCTTGCTGCGACAACACTGGGTATGGTGCCTGGGGAGGATAGTCTGCCCTGAGACTTCTGGAAGAAGATGGTGGGAGTTCCAGGAGTACTGGGTGAGATGATGGCATTATGTGATTGGATTCTTCAGACAGGGAGATGGGTGGGGGAATAGGATCTGGGGCTGGTGACATTGCTATATAAGAACAAAGGAAGGTGAGAGGACTGGAAGAACTGGAGGCCGATTATGTTGCTGGATATGGACAGAAAGTTGGTTACCAAGATGGTGGTCGCAAGGCTGCAAAAGGTGGCCAGCAAGTCTTGGGTATTAAGCAGAGGGGCTTTGTGGGAGGCTAGCTCATTAGGGATGGCACTGCCTGGGTTCATGGAGTTATTGAAGGGGTGTGAGCCAGTGGACTAGATGGGTGACTGGTCTTTCTGGACCAGGAGAAGGCTTATGATCAGGTGCGGCGAGTCTGGCTGGTGAAAGTATTGGATAGGATTGGGGTTCTGCACCAGTTCAGGTCAGCCATGATCAGCCTACTGGAAGGAAGTAGGGCTGCACTCATATGTAATGGACACAGAGGGGTAGCATTTCTCCTAGATAGGGGGGTGCCCCAGGGGGACCCACTGTCCCCCATTTTGTATACTCTTTCTCTGAAGCCCTTCATAGACAGAATCAGGCAGAAGATAGTAGGGCTCTCTATCTTTGACATTGGGTAGAAAGTAGGAGCCTTTGCAGATGACATGGTGGTTGGCCTGAGATCAATTGCAGATGTTGAGAAGCTCAAGGAAACAGTGGAGTGGTATGAAGAGAACTCAGGGGCCAAGCTTAATTAGCATAAGTGTGAAACAATGATGTTGGGCAATGGTCTGGTAGGAGGGGAGATTATTGGAACCATTGTCTCTGCAGGTGAGGCAATGTGGTATTGGGTATCTATCTGTCAGTATATGGGTCAGTTTTACTCAGACTTTGGTGGGAATAGCAAGTTGGAATCTGGGAGGCCCTGCAGAGTTGGGGGGGTTGCCAATTGTCTCTGGTGGGGCACATTTCGATTCTGAACATCTATTGGATACCGAAGTTATGGTATCTGGCATATCATCTGGACTTCCTAGCTTAGGTGGTGAAGTGGTTGATGAAGCTGGCCAAGGGGTGGATCTGGGCTGGAAGATGGAGTCAGATCAGCTGGGAGGTCTTGTCCTTACCAGTGGCAAGGGGTGGACTTGGGCTGGTTGACTTTTCTAAGAGACTGCACTGCTTGAGAGCATGGTGGCTGAAGAGAGCGGTGGAGTTGAGAGGGGGAGGTTGGGTCCCCCTATTGCAGAAAGTCTGGGAGATGAGGTCCTCACCTAGAGGTTTGACTGGTGATCTCCTAGCATTTGTTGGCCTTTGGAATACTGAACAATTGCGATATAAAGGCTTCTGGTGGGGGGTGGCAGAGGGGGTGCACTGCATTGGAATTCAGTGGTAGGGAAATGAAGGGGAGGTGGCTTGGGACCTGGTAATGTAGAGATGGGACTGAGTATTGCTGGGCAGCATTCTCTTAATTGAGTTTGACATTAGTGATGAGATTGATTGCCAATGGGGACCAGGCCAGGATCTGTGGCCTAGCAGTTGGCAAGGAGTAGGAATTGGTGAGAAGTGGGACTGGTATAGCATCTGGGCCTGGAGTGCTGAGGTGAGGAGGTGGATGCTATCAAAGTACTGGGTGGCCTGGTGGTGTATGCTGAGGTGAAATATCATGCTCAACTTCCACTTAGGTCACCTTATCGAGAGAGGTTGCTTCAACTGTGAAGAGTGTTATAATGTAGGGCAGGAAGGGAGTTATGTGCAGATGCCAGAACATTGGCTAGGAGAGTGTGAGGTACTTAGTACCTTTTGGCAGACCATCAGGGATCATTTGGAGATAGTGTGTAGGGGAGCGGGTGTGCAGGGGCAGTGGGTAGATTTGAGGGATAGATTGGTGGAGGGGGTGGAGAAGGAATGGCTAACATTAGGCTGGGCTTTAGCTATTTGGGTGGAGCTGACCAGTCACTGGTTATTTGTTTTTGAGAATAGGAGGAGACTAGCCTTAGAGGTCAGGCTGCTGCAGTGGCATAGCCTTATGGAAGACACCCTGACAGGCTGGTGGCTTGGTTGGGGGTTGCTGGGTGGTCAAAGGTGTCATTTGGTGGAGAAAATCTGTAGGCAGAGTGGGGAGAGGGTGGGAGTCACAGGTGAGAGAGTGGTCTTTATTCATGAGGGTGTGGGGAGTGGCCCCCCTATGGGGATCGGATAGTGGGAGGATATACTGTAAACTTATTAATAGACTGGTAATAAATGGCAGAGTTCAAGTGACTATAAAAAAAA
>RBNI01003768.1:0-15246 GCA_003990745.1 Jimgerdemannia flammicorona
CCCCCCCTCCCCTCTTGCGCATCGAGAAGCCCGCGAAAGGAGACGGTGCATTACAGCACAATGTCTCTGCGGAGGTAATGTTCTTTGATGCCCAACGAATCAAATCGCAAGCGAAAGAATCCCGCATTCGCGTCCAAATCGCCCTGATGATACCTTTCCGTAATAATAATCCTCAAAACATGTCCAATTCGACTACGTGATACCCTGCACGTTCAACGGCCGAAGCGAATCACAAGTGCCCACGCATGGTCGTTCCGCCAAGTCGCCCCGGCTCCAATGCGCACGCCGCAGCGCGCTCTCGCCCGATAATGTGGAGAAGAAGACTGGAAAACTCGCCAGACAGATAGACCGTGGATGCGGCAGGTTGCCTACCTTGTGAGTTGAATGACTCCGTTCGTCCCTCCTCGACGGCGGTACCGGCGGCTGCTGAGCCGGCAGAGGGTCCCGCTTGGAGCGCGAAGGGATGTCGTCGTCCCGCCTGTCGGGGACGGCGGTCGCGGGTGGCCGCTCTGACTTCGATGAGGGGGGCGAAGAGGTGGGCCTGTTTGACTTGGGGGGTGGCGCAGTGCTGGTCGATCTTGATGAAGGAAGCCACTGATCGGCAAGAGGAAGTCTGGGCAAGCTGGCAGTGTCAACCGAAGAGGGTTTTGTTGTTGTTGTCCTCGGTGGTTCTCTCGCGCGATCTCTTTCACGATCTCTTAGCGATGGACCAGTCGGGTCACGGCGGTCGCCCCGTCTGGGCGGCGACGGTGGCGGTCTGTCGGCAGGGGGTCTACGGGAAGCCAGAGCAGGCGAGTTATCCGTCCCTCGGCGATGCGACTCGTAGTGTCTGCCGGAGTTGCTACCTGGTCCATGGTGACTATTGCTACGATCCATGCGGTCGCCATGGTCCTGTCTTTGTCGAGACGAATGATCTTTCGATGTGAGAGGGTCTCTACCTCTCGAGCTAGGTTGGCTCCGCGGGCGGTCGTCTCGGGGTTGTTGCTGGGGTGCTGGAGGCTCCCGCTGCAAGGGTTGGTCTTTGGACAGCGAGCTTACCTGCACTTCGTCGACCTTTTTGGCGATTGCTGAAGTTATAGTGGACTGTTGGCTGTCGTCTTGTTGACTGGTAAAGTCTCCATCGTCCATGTCTATGTCGTCGCCAAAGTCCAAGGGGTCATCCCCGTCGTCCATTATGTTCTTGAAGATGTCCTCTGTTTCCATGGGTGTATTGTGTTAAAGAAGAAAGGTAAGGGAGGAGAGGAGGGCAGGGAGCCAGCGGTTTGTTTGTCAGAAATCATCTAATAGGTCGTGACGTCATTCAAACCAGGTCTTCCGACCCCTTGAATCATTTGAATCATTTGCCTTGTTCAAGTTAAACTACTACCGTCGAAACAAAATGGCCGTACGTTCTTCCGATCTCGACGCCTTCTTTGTTGGGATCACCGTGCCATGACTGACGCTACACACTGCACTCACAGGATGCTTTCGTTCCCTACAACAAGAGACCAGAATGGCAGGACATTACTCCCATTCCCCAGGACGACGGCCCGAACCCTCTGGTCCTCATTGCCTATTCTAGTGATTGTAAGTATACACCAAAGTGGACCATTGGCTCGAAATGAAATCGCAGCATATTTCCTCGTTTTTGGTCTTCATACTGAAAAACCTTTGACTCTTCTCAGACACCGACGCCATGAACTACTTCCGCGCAATCTCTAGCAAGAACGAGCTGAGCGAACGCGCTCTCGACCTGACGACGCAAATCATTGGCATGAATCCAGCTCATTATACTATATGGTACGTACGAAAGACACGACTAGGGATGGGTATAACGCGCTCAGTCAATATCTCCTCCCGCATTCACCTCATCAGTACACATCCCATCGCCATCCAGGAATTACCGGCAGAATCTTCTGCTCGCTCTCAACAAAGATTTGCACGCCGAGCTCGAATTTATCGACGAGCTGTCAAAGGAACGGTCGAAGAACTATCAAGTGTGGTACGTGGCCAGCGCTGTCAACCCCGATTTCCGGGCGGCACATTACATTTGTATGAACTCACCTTGCATTCGACCCAATGGCTAAGCACCAACCATTACCAGGCACCACCGACAGGTGGTTGTGGAAAGGCTCAACGACTCGTCGCGCGAGCTACCTTTCATCGCCTACATCCTCGAGGAGGACTCTAAGAACTACCACGCATGGTCTTACAGGTGCAAGCAACCTTTCGTCCGTCCCCACCCCTACAATCACACCGTTTCACATGCACATCCTCACCTCATCATAGCCATTTTCACTTCATACGCGCTCATCCAACCACTATTCTCTACTCATCCCACAGACAATGGGTCATCACACGCTTTGACCTCTGGTCTGGCGAACTCCCCTACCTCGATGAGCTCTTGATCATCGACGTGCGCAACAACTCGGCCTGGAACCATCGCTACTTTGTCGTGTTCGAGGGCCCCACCAAGCCGACGCAGGAGTTTTTGGAGAAGGAAATCGAGTAAGTTGTGCGGTCTTATGGATTACTTTCGGAAGTACATGCACTAATCCCATTTTTGGCTCGTCCAGGTTCACCAAGGGCAAGATCAGATTGGCGCCTAACAATCAGAGCTCGTGGAACTACCTCAAAGGGTACGTGTATACCGCCTCCACAGCGAATCTCGCGAGAGCACCCTCTCAACCTTCTTACGCAACTCCCCGCAAATTCCAGCATCCTGGCACGCAGTCCCAACCCCACCACAGCGGATGACATCCTCGCCTCCTTCTGCGCCGAACTCCGCGACTCCGAGATCGTATCGTCGCACCTGCTCGCCTCGCTCGTTGACGTCAGCGAAGCGCGGGCCAAGCGCGGCGATAAGACGTCCTTGAACCAGGGCGTAAAGGTGGGTCGAGGGGGTATGATTGGCTATACTGGGAGTCCTCGTTTGTTGTATGATGCATGGTTGTTTATGCGTTGCTTCGAAACTTGCTTGATTTTCATGCCTCCTGTCAATACAAGGCTTGCGACGACCTGGCAGAGAAGCACGACACGATCCGTAAAAAATACTGGCTATATCGCAAGCAGAACCTGCTGACGGCTTTCTAGAGCCGTCGTATGTGACCCTTCGCTGCGCGCTCAATACAACCGTGCACTCTAGTAATTGTGTACATGATCATCCCAAACGACGTTCGAAACAAAGGCATAAACTCTACAGAATACGGATGCGCAAGGAGTATATTATTGTTGTACGTATCATATATATATGTGTGTGTCCATGCGCGATGTATGTCGAGAGACGAAGGAGAGAGCGGCGATAGGTATACGCCTCCTCGCCCCAGCCGCGCCCCACTCTATACAATTCATGGAAGGATAATACAAAATAGTTCTCATTGCCCTCTCTGCATGGCTGGTCAGATGTCTTCAGTGAGTGGGGGTCATGCAAATTCGTCGTTCTAAAAAAGAATTTCCATGAGAAGGGTGGGGGAGTGGGGTGGTAATAGGATAGGAATAGCTATATAGTCCGATGAGTAGGCTGAGAATGTATATGTAAAATTGTGCAAATGTAATCTACATGTAAGTGAACAGGGCTGTTCAATGGGGTACTCTATTCGTGCTCTTTCCTCCGGATTTCGTCAAAGTACGGGTCTGCATAAAGTGAGCGGAAAGGCGGATGGACATAAATTCATAAATTCACAAATGCCCAAGAGATGGTGGGAAGCAAATACACTACACTGGAAATAATTGACACGTACGCGACAAGGCTGCCTCAGCACTTATCCGCTTCTCAGGCTGAAACTCGACCAGTCTCTGCGTGGAAGGAAACCCAAGACGATGCAAAGGTGTCAGATATTGAGTAATCGTGCATATAACGAATTTCAGAATGTGCATTTGTCCTACTTACACTCAGCAGGTCAATGCCCGACGGCTCTAGTTTGGGTAGTAATGTGTCCAGCGATATCCGTCGGAAGTAGTCGAAGTCCTTCTGCAATGCAAATGCCGTGAAGGAAAGATATCGGTTATTGCCGAACCGAGGATCACCTGCAACACTACAAACTAGGTTAATAGCACCTTCAAATACAAAAGGATCAAAGCCTCTACCTTGTACTCGGGAAGTTGATTCACCTTGGGCCACGTCTCCTCCGTCGGCGTGCCCAAGACTTTGAATATCCGCAAGAGCTGATCTTGAATGGAGCTACCTGGGAACAGCGGACGACCCGACGCCATCTCTGAATATAGGGAACAAGCGTCGTATTAAAAAAAGTCACGTGAAAGGTCGACGGACAACAACTGCTTATATAATTCCAACCCAAAATTACGAGCACCCGGACACTCGGGTCCATTGAACTAATCTTCGCCAATCTGTAAATAAACCATCACTCACCAGCAAAAATGCATCCCGCGCTCCAGACATCGATACTCGTCGAATACTGTCTCGACCCCATCAACACGTCCGGCGCACGGTACCACAACGTCACAACCTCATGTGAGTAACTACGGACGGGGATGCCGAACGCACGTGCGAGCCCAAAATCCGCGAGCTTCAACTCTCCTTTTTGCTTGAACCAGAACCAGGACGTGTGTCGAAGAGACGGGACGTTATGTATGATACAACAGTACAAGAGGGCGAGAATGATGAAAACATGCGATAGGGTGGATGCATAAAGGATATGCGTGTGAAAATATCACATACTTTGTTTATGAGCAGATTCTGTGGTTTCAAATCCTGGAACGGAAATTCAAGCGAGACGCAAGTGGGAAGAACATTTGTTTAGAATCATCGAAATTAAGTAGTATATTTTCGATTTATTTATTTTATTTTATTTTATTTGTAAATTTGACGAAAGAAAGAAATCGCCTGGCCTTACCCTATGCAAAACCCTATGCTCATGGCAGTAGGCGATTCCTTTAAGCAGTTGATACATCAAGTTCTGTACGCTCGAAATAATCGCAATCAAAATGAAGGTAACAAGGACCGATTTCCAATTTGTTCATTTAACACTCTCCATTCCAGCCACGTTCAATTCCGAGAATGCCCAACCCATAGCATTGCTACACTCACCTTGATCGTCAGGGCATCGATATCACCTCCGTACGTATCCAAAAACTTTTTGAGATCCGAATCGAGGTACTCGAACACCAGCGTCAGCTTTTTCTCTGTGTGCAGGACGTCGTACAACCGAACGATGTTGGCATGCTTAAGCTCCTTGAGCAGCGAAATCTCCCGAATGGCCGTGCAAGGCACCTAAAATTGGAAAAATTGTGTTTCCAGTATTAAATAGACAAATTGAGCGTGCTAATAGAAGTGAAGCACCGAGACAATCTCGGTAAGATCGTGCCCGGTTAAGGTTGTTGAATAGTAACAGACAAGTACCCCTTCTTCTTCGTTGTCAAGCCGTATGCGCTTTAGGGCGACAACTTCGTTGGTGTCGCGATTCTGTGCCTTGTAGACAATCCCGTATGTGCCTAGTTGAGGAAAGGAGTGGAGAAATCCTTGATCACTCTATGCTCTTGATGACCTGCCATGACAATAGTCAATATATAAATATGCTGTCACTATCACCATGCTATCTAACTCACCTTCGCCGAGCTTTTCAATTTTCTGATGGTAGGTGATCAGGACCAAAGCGGGTGAGGTGTGGAGGATGAAGAAAGGCATTGTTAACGGAAGCTGAAGGATGCAAAAGAACCATAATATAGTGGACCCACCTGATACTTGTCCATTTTAATTTGTCAGGGTATTTTGTCCAGCAGAACTGTTTTTCGAGGTGCAAAGAGGGAAGAGGAGTGTACGAGGAAGCAGCTTGTGGCTAGTGTTTGTTGACGGGTTCACGTCACCACTTTCCAAATCCCGTGATTTCGACCTGTCGAAGGGTAAGTATTACAACTGATGCCCCTAAGGAGAAAAAAAAAAAAAAAACTGATGCCCCTAATTTCCTAGGCCACCCAGCAAACTCATGGACTCATGGATGCATGTGGACATGACCGAACCATGCCTGTTAATACTATTACATTGAGTTAATTATAATAACTAACATAAAATGGATAGTGTTGAATGACTTCTTGAAGATTTCCGTTTGGATAAGTAGGGGGTTTTATGGCCTCTCGTTCATAAGAATGGCCACACTTGGACATTTCTTCCAACATCGCGTGTCTCTAAGAATGCAGAACTGAAACTGCGCTCATCTCGTTTTACAGTTACCTTTTTCTCAACGTGTTATGCCTGCAAATTTCGCCACGTGATTCACGTGATAAAATTGGTCAGAATTTGGTGACATCATCCTTATCTTCATAAACGTATTCCGCCATATGCCGTATGCCGCTCAAGATCGACACTCAAACACATATAAGGACAATTATTTTCTTCAATTCCGCTCTTCCAATTTCTTCGAGATAAGGGCATTGGCACTCGCGGGACTATACATTCAAGTTCAGCAGATTTCCCAAAGGTGTTGAAAATTGCAAAGGCTGATATTGCAAAGGATAAGTTGAAATAGAACATGAGGTCTGGTGTCATTGTTGGTGAGGTTCTGTCAGTACTCTGGATAGACAATGGACCAGTCAATCTTCTTACTATGGTGCATATGTTTCATGATGACAAGGATATTGTGAGGAATTAGTGCTGGCCTTGAATCACATCTGTAAATGAAGAAATTGTTTGAGTAACATAGAGTAAAAAGGTTGAAGATTCTCAAAATAGTTGACAACTACAATTATCATATATGTGGTATTGATATTGCCAACCAGTGATGAAGCTATTACAATATGCAAATAAGATCCTTCCAAATATAGATGCCTCTCTTTTTCTAGATCTTAGATACAGTAGTGGTGAACTGTCACCTAGTATATAATTAAATAGCAGATAATATTACCATGCTGACTTTTGATTGCAATTATCCTGAGTGCTTATCAGTCTATTATATAATATGCAACTTGAGACACAGAAAAGGAAAATACATATGAGTATAAAACAGATAGAAGATAAACTTTTAGAGTCTTCATTTGTGAACTATCATGTAATAAAATATTTAAATAATCTTATTTTGGCTTAACTTCTTTCTGATGATCATTTTTCAACCTTTTAAGAAAAGTGCCTTACATGTATATGGTGTCATATTCTGGCAAAGACTGGTAAAATCAAAATCAATAAGAAATGTTCTCTACATTGTTATATCTATTGTTAAGCCTATAATATAGTATTATACTTAAGCTGGAAGTAAAACTATTTTATTGAATATTATAAATATATGTGGGCCTTATCATGTGACTGATGTTATACTATAATATATAGCTAAAATGCCATTCTACATCTCGTTGTTTTTATACTTTTCAAGTCTGTTTAGATAATCTCATCTTTATTATTATATTTTTTCACATCTATAACTATTTCTTTTACTTCTACAACTATGTATCTTTCATATTTGTATTTTCACATCTTCAAGCCTAATGCTTATATATAATATTATATAGACATTACAGACATTTACTTCTTATAAAATTTTCATAAACCTTCATCTATATTTAGCTATTCTTTATATGATCCTTTAACCTCAGTATAGTGCTCTGAATGAGTCAGTTCAAACTAGTTTAAATTGTGACTATTCCTGATTTAAACTAATTTAAATTAATTATATAATTAATTCAAATCAGTTTAAATTGTAACTGCTCTGATCTAAACCTCTAAACTGGTAATTTGAATTACTAAATTCAAATTACTAAATTCAAATCATTATATTTGAATAATCTAATTTAAATCTCATGAATAAATAAAGCTTATTATATAATTTACTTATATGTGTAAATAGAAGAATATAAGAGAAAAATATTCATAGGTATATTCACAAATACAAATATAAATATATATATATATATATATATATATATATATCAACTTCCAGGCACCTTTCTCCAGTATTATTCAGGTTATATAACTTTTGGCAAATACTTACAACATCATTTTTGGAGAAAAAAAACTAGCAATATAGTGACCAACAGACAATCTGAGATATATATTAGGTAGGATGGCCTAAGTATATTCAACTGGTAGTATGTAGAGAGAGGCCCTGGCCTGAGGGGGGCTGCTGGCAGAAGGATATAGAAGAAGAGGAGATAGTGGTGGAGGACAGGAGTCTGAGAGAGTGAGCTTTGCAGAGATAGTAAAGGAGAGACAGTAGGCATCTGGACTAGAAAAATGGCTGAAAAAAAGCAAGGTGATGAAGAAGGTAGCAGTATATGAGAGAGTAGCCCTTGGTGGTGGGGGCAGTGGAGCTGGAGGTATAGTGGCTAAGGTGAGCATGATGGCTGATAGTAATAGAACTACCAATCTGAAAAAAAATCCAGATATAACTACTGATAGCATGGCTGAGTGGCTGAGGCTTAGAAGATAGGAGAATTTGGCAGATAGTGTGATGGACCTGGTAGTGGCCCTGTTACTTAAAAAATTGATCTTAGTATTCATAGTTATACTGTACTTCCAGGGCCTAGTAGTGATAGTGAAAATGGTGCTAGAGCTTATCACTAAGTAGGTGGCTGGAGCAGCATCAGTAAAGTTCCTGAAGAGATTGGAGGGAGTAGAGGTAAGCTTTGAGAAGGCTGAGCCTTTAGAAGAGGTACTGAAGGTTGGATTGACTGTTAGAGAGATGTGCATTCTAATGGCATATTGCCTGAGATAGGATCTCAGAATGGTACAATTGCTGGTGAAAGGAGTACTCATGATAATGATAGTAGAGATGAGAAGGAGAGTCAAGAAGATCATAGCAGAGTATAGAGAGGTGATAGATATCAGATTTAGAGTCTGAGAAGGGACCTCACTTAGGACTGAGGATATTGATGTGAGGATTCAGCTGGTAGGAAAGAAAGCTACTGGGAAGACAAGAGACTGACCTTCAGTAATAGTCTAGAGGGTGATCTTGTGCAAGGTAACAAGGGTGAAGAGGAGTAAAGAGGAGGAAGAGGACTTATTAGAAGTGCTAAAAGAGCTGAGTAGTACTGTAGAGTAGCAGGCAAAGACTTAGAAGGCTTTTGTAGAGTTGATGCACTTGGAGGTAGTAGATGGGAAGTAGATTCAAGTGGATAAGATGTAGTGGGAAAGAGCTTAGGGATATAACAGACAGAAAGAGTTGCTGGCTAAGCTGAAGGGTAGACCACAGAGGGATGCAGGTGGAATGGTAGAGGCAAGGGGTGCCAAAGCAAGTATCTGGGCTGGCAAGAGTGGCAGGAGTGCAGGGAAGGGGACAAGAGAGGACAGGGAGGTAACTGGCAAGAACTCATATACTGATGATATGTTTGAGGTCTAGGAGGAGGTCTGGGAGAACTTGCCTATTCCTACTTCTCTTATCAAGTAAGGTCCAGCTTCCTGAAGTAGGGTGGTAGAGGATGTACCAATGTGAGGGGCCCAGTGAGTATAGTTTGGAGTTCCAGAGATAGTGAATAGAGGACAAGTAGTAGCAGTTAGAGAGGAGGAACTGGTGGATATCATGGAGGTATAAAATGAGTCTGCAAGTATCAGGGCTGATATCACAATACTGAATAGAGGGAGGCTGGTGACTCCTAGAGGGAAGGAGGTAGGGAACCTACTTTAGATGTATAGGATAATAAATAACCTAGTAGCTGAAGAGTTGAGGGAGGTAGACTTGAGAGTAATAAGTGATGAGCATTGGATATAAATTCTGCAGGGGGATAAAGTAGTAATGGTATTGAAGGCAGAAATTCTTATAGTATATCTGAAGAAGGAAGAGTATGAGGTAGATAAGGAGTGGGAGGCAGAGCTAGCAGGTATCACTGGTGAGAGGGCTAAATACTGCTGGACCAAGTATCATAGATTGCAACTCTGGCAGGAGGCCTGCCTAGAGTACTGAAAGGAGTTTGAGGAGAAGACAGATGGGGAGATGAATGAGCTGTTAACTGGATTGGAGGCTCAGAGTGCTGAAGAGGAGGAGGTGACTGTGGAACATAATCTAGACATAGTACAGAAAGAGATAAATATGGAGCAGTAGGAATGGTCTTGATAATACATTATTTTTCATTATAAATAGTATAACCAATATTTTTTCTTTGAATGTGAATAGATTATGAGGCACTTCTCAACATAGGAATATTTTTACTTGGCTGAAGGAATTGGAGGCTGATCTCTTTCTCTTATAAGATGTCAGGTGTGAGGATAATTTAGATAAGATGGAATAGATGAAGGAGTGGAGAGGTGAGGTAGTTTGAAAGGGCAAGGTTGGGATTCTGGTTTGGAAAGGCAGAGAGGAGATATAGAATATGAGAAGCTAGAGAAATAGATTGGTCTGGAGAGAGTGTGTAAGAGGGTTGCTTTTTAGGGTAACCGTTACGTAGTTCTGGAAGGGTTTTCTGGAAGTTCTGGATATTCTGGAAGACCGTTTTCTTATGGTCAAGATCAATTTTGTATGGAGTATGTCCTCTACGCTTATTGATTTCAAGATTGGATTGACGTCTCAACGAAAGTCCTTTTTTGGACTAGTTCTGGATGTTCAGGATTTTCCATATTTTAGGAAGTTCAAGAAACTAAGACCAGCTTAGTTGAATTGGTGTATCGCTGCAGACAATACCTAATTAGGAAATTTCGTGATGGGGTTAGGAGTAGGACCTAACAGGGAGCGGATTTACTTAAGAGTGGTTTGTGGGTTATTAAATAGGTTTATTCGTTATTCATGATATTGCTATACTAGGAGTAGTTGTGTGAAGGGGTATTGTGGGAAGTACTCAGGAGTTGTGTTCAGATTGTTCAAGTCTGAGATTCTGAGGTTTAGGGGAGGGGGTATTTATACTAGTGAGGGGCTATCTGGACTATGCTAAATATGGATGTAGCACTAAGTGCTTTGCTGAGTCAGAATGCAGTCACATAGTACAAGTGTGATCTGACATGTCAAGAGATCGTCTGACTGCTGAGTCAGTTCACAGTCACGTCGTACAAAGCTAATCTAACTATACTATGGCTGCTAATCTATTTATAGGTTTAGGTGCTGTCTGGGTAGTCTTCGATGACATCACCATCAATGACATCATCTCTGATGAAGTAGTCATCTAGGAAGAGTGGTTCGCAGATTACTTCTCCTTGTTCGCTGAGGTAATAATACATTGGGACTTCATCTCCATCCCACAGGATAGCATCATCTGTCTCGTATGCTGGATAAGGTGTTGGTGGGCAGAGGGGTGTGCTGTCTTCGCTTTCATCGGATTCGCTGTCTGCGTACCTTCTGTAGGTTACAGCACTATGAGTCGCGGGATTGTAGTAAGCTGGTGGTTGTGATTCATGTCGCTCATACTCAGGTGGTGGAGTGGTTGGTTCAATCTCGAGGGTTGTCTGAAGATACAGGTTGTGTTCTCCGGTCTCTTCATTGTAGTTGAAGTAGTCAGGGGTGAATGCAGGTTAGTATTCGTGCTAGTGGTCATTGTCCCAATAAGTCTCGTATGCTGTTATGAACTGTTGTAAGTTCATCAGCAGAGTTGGCGGTATGATCAGAGTTGGAAAAGATCCTTGGCTTGAGGTCATGTTGGCGTCAGAAGGATCATTGTCTTCTACTTCATCTTTGTCGAAGTTAATTATATCGTAGACGTCCTTCATGGCATATCCAACTTGGGGCATTTGCAAGATGTGATCGTCAGGGTGTGGGAAGGTTCTGTCTGTGGTTTCAATGTACTCAAGATACTTGTGGTTGAGTTCTTGTATCATGTCGTCGATTTGGCCATAGGACAGAGTAGCAACCATGTCGCTGGTAGTAACTCAGAGGCGGGGAATAAAGGTGCTGTACTCATAAAAGAGTTCTCGGTGTTTGCGGGCAATGAGCTTCTGGTGTTGAGACATCTGGGTAATGTCTGTATCATGGTGGTGTTCAACCATGTCTTCCAGGAGGCAGCCGATCTGGTAGTAGCTTGAGATTTGTCCAATCCGGTGGGCCTCGCTAAGCATGTTCAGGGCATTCCATCGGGCTTCCACGAAGTAGAGAGGTGCTTGGCTGTAGATATTCATAAGGGGCAGAGGGGGTGTGGCTCGGTTGACAATAGCATTCCAAATGTCAGCGCAGATGCAGTTGTAGATCTCGGTGGTCATGTTTGTATATTTGGAAGTTGTGGATGTTGTTTGTTTTGGTTCTCTGTTTCAATGCATCTCGGGGCTGGGTATATATGCATTTGTTCTGGATTGGTAAGATTCCATTTGTGTGAATCTTGTGTTCCGTGACTTGGTATTGACTCAGCTTTGTGCGCTGTGACTTCTGTTTGACTCAGCTTCGTGATCATGCAGCTGATTTCCAGATTTGTTTGGAGATCACGTGTGATGGCTTGTTAAGAGGGTGACGTGTGATTTCTGTGGCTTGGAGGTTGTACGCTTACAGAGTGGATATATACTAGTTGGGAGCCAGTCACAGTGGGCTCCTGTTACTGCTCTGCTGTACAGAGTGAGTATGTAAATTGGGTGAAGAGTCTTCAGAAGAGTGGGGTCCTTGCAGAGGCTGGAGTGGATATGCTTGGTAGAGATTTCAATATGGTCTGGGACATACTGATGGATAGAACAGATGGAGGATAGAGAGCTGAGAGTAGGAGTAGAGGGCTAGCAGTATGAGAGGAAGTAGAAAGGCTAAGTGCTCTAGTAGATACTGGTAGGGAGTGTTGGGGAGATAGGAGGGTATATATATATTGGACAGAGGGCCTGGGGATGAGGATTAACTAGATTTTAATGACCAGCTGCTGGGGCTTGGATGTTTGGAAGTCACTGGAAGTAGAATGGTGTCTATGGTTGGATTATTGGGGGCTGTTAGAACAGGGGCATTTTGGGGGAAGTGGGATGGGCCTGGACATTGGTACCTCAATTCCTCTTTATTAGATAATAGGATCCAGTGGGATGAGTGAGCTGAAGACATTCAACTGAGGGTGGAGAGCTGGAGGCAGGAAGGTGTCCCAGTTGGTATTCAGTAGATAAATGAAAGAGATGACCAGGGTCTACTGGAGTGAGGCTGGCAAGGAGGCTGGGAAGCAGAGGAGACAATGGGTGAGATGGGCTTCTGTTAGACTAACTAGACTCTTGGAGGGCTAGCAACATTGAAGAGAGGAGAGGATTGGAGAATAATGTAGGTGAAAATAGAGGTTGGAGAATTACAACAGATGCTGCAGGAAGAGGAAGAGGCAAGGGTGCAGAGCTTGGCAGCACAGCTTCATTGGCAGGGTTTGGAGGAAGGGAAGAGGCCCTCAAAGTATCTCACAAGGGCCCTTCAGGTGAGAAGGGTACAGCAATAGTAGAAGGGGGTACTTAACTCTGATGGTATACTGGTATATAGTATATAAGATATTCTTAGATCATTAAAGGAGTGATAGAGTGGATTGTAGAGTGAGGAAGAGGGTGGAGCAGATGCTACTGCCATTGACTGAGCATTGGAGAATTGGCACCCTCTATAAGTAAATAGGCTGGGTGACTTAGTATTGCCAGTACAAGAGAAAGAGATCTTACTGTGACAATGTTGGGTATAGTACCTAGAGAGGATGGTCTGTCCTAGGACTTCTGGAAGAGGATGGTAGGAGTCTCAGGAGTACTGAGTGAGATGATGGTATTGTGTGATTTTATATTACAGACAGGGAGATGGGTGGGGGAGCAGGATCTGGAGCTGGTGATATTGCTTTACAAGAACAAAAGAAGGTGAGAGGACTGGAAGAACTGGTGGCTGATTATGCTGCTAGATATAGACAGAAAGCTGGTAACTAAGATAGTAGTTGTGAGGCTCCAGAAGGTGGCCCAGCAAGTCTTTGGTATTGAGCAGAGGGGCTTTGTAGGAGGTTGGCTCATTAGGGATGGCACAGCCTGGGTACATAGAGTTATTGAAGGAGTATAAGCTTGTGGACTGGATGGGTAACTGGTCTTCTTGGATCAGAAGAAGGCTTATGACTGGGTGTAGTGAGTCTGACTGGCAAAAGTATTAGATAGAACTAGAATACCACACCAGTTCTGGTCAGCAATGATCAGCCTACTAGAAGGGAGTAGGGCTGTACTTATATATAATAGACATAGAGGGGTATAATTTTCCCTAGGTAGGGGTATATTCCAGAGAGACCCACTGTCCTCCATTCTATATACTCTTTCTCTAGAACCTCTAATGGATAGAATTAGACAGAAGATAGTGGAGCTCTCTGTCTTTGGAATTGGGTGGAAAGTTGGGGCCTTTGTAGATAACATAGTGGTTGGCCTAGAATCAATTGCTGATATTGAGGAGCTCAAGGAGACAATGGAGTGGTATGAGGAGAACTCTGGAGCTAAACTCAATTAGTATAAGTATGAAACAATGGTATTAGGCAATGGTCTAGTAAGAGGAGATGTTATTGGAACAATCATCTCTACTGGTGAGATAGTATGGTACCTGGATATTTATTTGTCAGTATATGGATCAGTACTACCCAGACTTTGGTGGGAGCAGAGGGTTGGAATCTGGGGGGAGACTCTGCAGAGTTGGGGGGGTTGCCACCTATCTCTAGTGGGGCATGTCTCAATTTTGAACATCTATTGGCTGCTGAAGTTGTGGTATCTGGCTTATAATCTGGACTTCTTAGCCTAGGTGGTGAAGAGATTGATAAAGCTGGCCAAGGGGTGGATCTAGGCTGAAAGAAGGAGTCAGATCAGTTGGGAAGTCTTATCCTTACTAGTGGTAAGAGGAGGACTTGGGCTGGTTGACTTTCCAAAAAGGCTATACTACTTGAGAGCATAGTGGTTAAAGAGAGTGGTGGAGTTAAGAGGGGGTAGTTGGGTCTCCCTATTACAGAAGGTCTGGGAGATAAGGTCCTCACCAAAAGGTTTGACAGGAGATCTCCTATCATTGGTTGGGCTTTGGAACACTGAATGATTGCAATACAAAGACTTCTGGTAAGGGGTAACAGAGGGGGTATACTGCATTAGAATTCATTAGTAGGGAAATGAAGAAAAGATAGCTTAAGACCTAGTGATATAGAGATAGAACCAAGTGTTGCTGGGAGGTATTCCCTTAATTGAGTTTGATATTAGTGATGGGATAGAAACCAGGACAGGATTTGTAGCCTAGTGGATGGCAGAGAGTGGGTATTAGAGAAGAGTAGAACTGATATAGCATTTGGGCCTAGAGTGCTGAGGTGAGAAGATGGATGCTACTGAAGTACTGGGTAGTCTAGTGGTCTCACCACTTTGTTCTCTCACTCTCCAATTTCTTGTGACTCATTTTCTACATACCTCACTACTTAAGAAGCTATTCACACTTCTTACTTAAGATACTATTATAATTATTCTCTATATTTTTTTTTTTTTTT
>RBNI01003769.1:0-15245 GCA_003990745.1 Jimgerdemannia flammicorona
AAGGAAGTGTGTGTATTGCACTGAGAAGACTGACTTTATTTCAGAGGAAATAAGAGGGGTATTTATACAAAATATAATTCAATGGTTGCTAAGATATAAAGCTAAATATAAATTCCAATAACTAAAATTACTAAGTTCCAAGACTGGCATTATTTGGTATCATAACAAAATACCGGTGCTGGCATTATCTGGTGTTATATGAGAATACCAGTGCTGGAACAATTTCGCGTCACCTCAGAATACTGGTGCTGGCATTATCTGGTGTTACATGAGAATACCAGTGCTGGTATTATCCAGTGTAACAAAGAACTTAGAGTAGAAAGTTCAGGATCATGGGGGCTTCTTCATCATCATCATCATCATCACTGAAGGAGATGAGATCCGCGAATTCATCATGCAGGTCACGCGTTTCGCGTACTTCATGTGCTTCGGGTATGTCATGCGGGATGACGTCATTGATGACGTCATCACATTCAGCAGTGGCGGGAAAATCTGGGGCTCTCCAGTCTATGAGGTTCTTTTCCACGAAATAGGGGACAAATGTGGGGTCTTGGGGAGATCTAACCCGGATGCTTGGGCCTTGGAATACTGAGATCAATCCTTGCAGGAATTGGTCTGGGTTGTCCTGAAGGATGGGATGCCAGAAGTCTTCTACTTCTTCACTGTTGAGGATGATAGTGGACTGGGCTTCTGTGGCTACCCTGGCTTCTAGTGCATTGATACGGCAGGATGACAGGTCTCTGAAATCTGAGACTCTAACATACTCCAAGTTGGGGATTGACCATGGTGCATGCCTAAAGATCTGATGGATCTTCTTAGCTGTCCTCGTTTTGCGTATGTCTATGGGGATGGCATCTTGTAGCTCTTGGGTGCTGGCCTGTGGGAACTCCCGACAGAGGAGGTTTCCTATTTCGTACTCCTGCCACATTTGGAGGCATTCGGTAGTAATGGTGATCCTTGTTTCCATTTCACAGCGGTAGAGGATAAAGTGATAGGGGTCTGCAGTACCCAGGTTGATACTAGGAGTCCTTCTTGAGCGGGTCCTCATGGCTCTTCTGATATCTTGGAACATCCTTTCTTCAACCAAGATACCTTGGTAATTCCTTGACCTTGAGATTTGGCGGGCAGCAGGCATTTTGTTTGTGGTAAGTCTTTGAGCTATTTTGGGATTGGTGGTTCTTGTTGGTTACTGCTACTGCGGTTCCTTGATCCTTCTTTTATATTCTTCAGGATGCTTGTACTGTGGTCACAATGACTCACAGTTGGTCATTATTACTCATCTCATATGCCGTATGATCTTCTCATGCTCTGATCTAGTGGCTTTATAAAGAAAGGCTGTCTCCTGTGCTGATGTCATCATTCTGGGATCACCATTACAATATATATAAAGAGAATGAATAAAAAATATAACTGAAATTGTATAAGTTATTTATTGTTATTGTGACAAACCAAGATGTACCACCCAGATTATACATTAGATGACGAGAACAATTAGCCAGATGATGTGAACACACAGTATAGTAACCAGCAACCATTGCTGCAGAAACTGTATAAATAGCCAGACTACCAGATAGGGTATATCTGTACAGGACCTGTATACCTGTACAGGACCTACATACCTATATCAGACCTGTACAACTTGCCATAGATAGCAAATCTATAGTTAGCCACATATAGCAACCAACTTGTATAAATTACCCCAGAGACAAGAGTGAATAAACCTCAGTCCGAAATTCAAAGTAAAAGACAAGTCTGCCTACCACACTTCAAGAGGAACTCTATAGCCACTACTAGGAGATTGTGAGCTTATTTCCCCACTCTGGTCCACTTTCCAATATAAAGAATGAGTTTGTTTTTGGTTCACTTGCCAGATAAGCCTGAAGATTTGCCACCTAAGTTCAAGTGAAGAACTTCGCCACCTTTTGAGTAATCTGCCTATTCTTGCCACAAGTCAGTCTCCTGATGCAACTTTGAAGTAGAGCCAGTCTAATGACATAACTCTGTGCAAATGAAGCCAGTCTTTGATACAACTTATCAAGAATCCAAGTTAATTCCCAGTTGAAGCCACCAATTTGGAAGAATTCATGTCATCTGCCATTTTTCAAGTTATCTGCCATATTCCCAGTTGAAGCTACTGTTTTCAGGTTATCCGTATTCCCAGAAGAACCTGATCTGCATCATCCAAGTTATTATTCCCAGAAGCCCACCGATTCAGGAAGAATCTGCGACCTCCGAATTATTTGTTATTCCTAGTGAGCCCAAGTTATCAAGTTCTCCACCACTAGTACAATTCCCAGTAAACCTATACCCAAATTGAGTTATCTGCCAAATTATCAGAATGTCTCACATAAGGAACCCACCATGCTACACAGAGATCATCATACAGAGATCACTGTCACCTAAGAAGGAAATCCACTAAATTACCAGACCATCACACATAAGGAGATTGTTGTGCTACACAAAGAAATCACCTGCTATTCAAGAAGGAAACCACTCATGCTACACACAAATTCTGCCATTTCCAGTTAATTCAAGAAGGAAACCCATTCACACAAATCACTGCTATACTAGAGAACCATCCCAATTAGGAAATTGACATATAAATCACTTGCAGATATCCAGCTTTGACTATTATACCACTAAACACCAAGGACCTCAGGAATCTTAGAACATTTTGTTGCTTTTGACAAAGTAACTGAGGGCTCAAGCCAAACTACACCAACCCCCAACCTTGTAATTTGCCTCTATTGAGCCGGTATATTACATTATGTAAAAGTGTAGTCCTTATATATAAAATATGATATCTCAAAAGGAAAAATATATTATAATATAAGAATAACTAAATTAAGAATCATATGATGCCAGAGATAAATAGAGATAAAGAGAGAGTCAATCCCAGTTACAGGATAAAAATCACAAATAAATACAAATAAAACAAATCTAAATCAAGATTAAAAAACATCTACAGACCACAGAGAGGTAAGTATAAGCAAGGGGTGAGGCTAAAATAGAGTAAGCTGTAGTGAGCCTGAGCAAAGTGAGAGGCCAAAGGCAGCAGAGAGGAGTGAAGTGAAGACCAAGATCCCAGAGTGAGTGCAAGACCCTAGAGGGGGCAAGAATGTTTTTTAATCCTCTCTGAAAGAACTGAAGATATCAGAAGGTAACAAAAATACAAAACAAAAGCAATGAATTAAAGAAATAGAAGAAAGATATAATCTGATAATTAGAGGATACTGAGGAAGAGATAAAAGTCTATGGTATGAAAGAGAAGAGTACAGAACAGTATCAAGGTGTTGTGCAACTCAGTGAGCATGATCAAATAATATGATGAGAATCAGAGATGGGAAAGAAAAGAGGGTACAGAGTGGGTAAGGAGAGAGAGAGAAAAGAAAGAAGGAGTAAAGAAGAGAGAGAAGAGAGGAGTAAACAATAGACCATTCAACAGAAGTAAGCAGATCACAAACAATAAAAATAGAATAACTAAGAAGTTACTGAGAATCCAAACAACAGATACTTAGTCAGAATAATAAGAGCAACAGAGTACAAGATGATAAACCTCACTACAAGTATATTCAAGAAGAGTATAATAAGGATAATTGGAATAGAAGTCTGAGAACTGTTGGAAACAGAGAAAATGAGAATAAACAATAGTTCAGAAAGGAGAAAGAGAAATAGAAAGGTCTAAAAAGAATATACTAATCATGCCACACACTCATATAATAGAATGATAGAGAGGATAGATACTATGAAATATACTAGGAATATTAATACCAGCAATAATAAGGACAATAAAGTTATTGATATATCAGTAAAAGAAGATATCTCTAGCCTAGAGTACAATAGAAAGAGGTAAAGAAGAATTACATATTACAAGAAGCTCATAGACCAGGCCAATAAGGTTGGTAAGAGTGAGAGTACAATTCATTTCCATAGCAATACCAGAAATCTGATAAAAAGAGCTAAGGGTCAACTTGAAATAATTGGAGCTATAGATAAGGAGTGTAAGCTCAATAATAAAAGCCAATGAAACTGGGAAATTTAAAAGAGAAATAATAAAGTTCAAGAAGCATAGACAATCATCAATCTTGTCAAAATGAATAGTAGTATAGAAAGAGAAGAAATCACTAGAGACCAAATAAAAATGATGAACAGGTACAATAGTGAAACAAAGAAGAGCAAGCTCCTGAGTATTATAAAGAATAATAAACTCAGGCCCAAGATAGTGCTGAAGAAGTGCTGTCCAGGAGAGGAAGAAGTAAGACAACCACTTTGAGATCTTAGTGATAGGTGAACTAAAAGTAGCTGTAATGAGATACCAAGCCAAAGAAGGCTTGTGAACCTTAGGAAGAGTATAGAAAACTAGAAGATGAATGTCTGGTGAAGACTAAGAGTTCTGGAAGAAGTTAAAAATGGGATTCATAAATAGAGAGTCCAAAAGTGATCTGGCATGAGTTAGAGAAATCCAAAAAAGAGTGAGAATCTCATCCAATCCAAGGGCACTAGACTTGTAAGCCACAGCTCGAAGGAGGACAGAAAGGTCATTAAGGTAGAGCAACTTAGAAATAAGTATAAAACCCTGATTCTTATCAGTGATTATAAGTAAATACAGAGGCAATTTTTTGACTGATTTAAGCATAGTATATATAGTATGGTCTAAAACCAAGCAAGAGTGAGCATATCCAGGAATGGACAGTAAGCAGGCCATATCAAGAAATATATAATGTGAAGAGACATTGAGAGGAGGGACCCAATTGCTTAGAACAAAATAGTAAGATAGTATCTCATTATAATCTTCAAAGAAAATGGCAAGGTCAAGAGCATAACAAAAATATATAAGATGAGCTGGATCAGTAAAGGAGAATTGGAAGAGAGTTATAGGAAAAACAAAACAAGAACCCAAGAAAAGAGCAAAAACTTAAAGAGAAGAAAGAGAGCAGTTAGCTGAAGAAAAAAGAGAAGACAGAAGAGCTCCAGAAGAAGAATAAATCTGAAAATTCAAGATAAGTAACTAGGAAAGATGAAGGGGGGATAGTATGAGGAATCACTCAGAGTATACTAGAAGTGACAACAGAATCTAAAATAGAATGGGGATACTGGAGGAGAATTATGCTGAGGAGAAGTTTAAGAGTAGGAGGCCTTCCTCTTCTCTTGGACTTTTTTTGAAGGAGATAAGGCAGACAACCTTGAGCAGACTCCATCAGAGTACCAGACCTTACAGCCACAGGTCTTCATGCAGTCCTTACATTCAGGAGTACAGATGGAGGAGGAGGAGGAGGAACTGGCAGAGAAGGTGGAAGAAGAGCAAGCAGCAGATGGAGCTGTAGAATGAGAACACCACCATAGGGGCAGACAGACTTGGCCAAGTACCAGTAGGTACAGTGGAGGCAACCAGAGTAGATGGCATATGGCCAAGCCCTGACAGAGTAAGAATTAAGAGTATGGCTATGCTTGGAGACAGGGGGGACCAAGATGGAAGTCTTGATAGAAAAGAGTGACCACAAAGAGACTGACAAAGCCTTGTTCAGCTTGGTGGAGATCTTGGTAGGGGTTTTGGTAGCAGTGGTAGCAAAGGAGCAAACTTCAGCATAGGTAGTGACATGAGTCTTAATGCAAATAGTCTCAGAGATCAAGATCTTGAGAGAGATAGAAGAGGGGGCAGTGGCAGCAGCATGAGCAGCAGTGGCAGTACATGATGTTTCCTGCTCATGAAGATGAGTAATAAAAGAAGTACTGGTGAGGAGGAAATAATAGACAGTATCAATGTTGGTGGCAGCAGAGAGAATGTCTTGGACAGTAAAGCTACAGAAAGAGGCAGTATCCAGAATATAAGAGCAGGTGAGA
This sequence comes from Jimgerdemannia flammicorona, assembly GCA_003990745.1. Taxonomy (NCBI): domain Eukaryota; kingdom Fungi; phylum Mucoromycota; class Endogonomycetes; order Endogonales; family Endogonaceae; genus Jimgerdemannia; species Jimgerdemannia flammicorona. The sequence goes on from RBNI01003769.1 coordinate 5,842, forward strand.
GCTATAAAGGAGATGCAAGTATATTGGAAAGAAGTGGAGATAGTGGTAGTAGCTATAGTAGCAGTATTGGCAGTAGCAGTTTTGGCAGCAATGGAGGTAGTATAAATCTCCTCAGAGAGGGCTTAATAGTAGACCTCAGAGAGGATGAAGAAGCAGATAGCAAGTAGAGTGACAATGTCAATATCCTGGCAGAGATGAGCCTTCTTGGTGGAGAGGGCAAGGACTGAATAGAATTGGGAGAAGAGTAGGCAACCAGAAGGATGAAGGTCTAGAGAGAGGGAGAGAATTACAGATGAGATATAAGTCTCAAACAAAATAGTAGTAGAAATGAAAGTAGGAGGAAGAGGAGGGGAAACCTTGTCTATGACCTTGTCAACAGAGACAGAGGCCCCAAGAATAGGCAGAATAGCAGTGGAGAAAGAAGGCCTAGTAAGAGCCAGGAGAACAAGCTCAGAGCTATGGTTAAAGCAAATGGAAGATATATAAAAAAATATATTTAAGGGGGGCAAATAAAGAATGTAACTGAAATTGCATCAGCTCTTTATTGCTATATAAAAGTATAGTCCTTATATACAAAATATAATATCCCAAAAGGGAAGATATATCACAATATATGAGTAACTAAATTAGAAACTACATGACTACTAAAGATAAGCAGAGATAAAGAGAGAGCCAATCCTAATTATAGAATAAAAATTACAAATAAACACAAACAAAACAAATCTAAATCAAGATTAAAAAACATCTGCAGACACTGGAGGGGTGAGCATGAGTGAGGGGTGAGGCCAAAATAGAGTAAGCTATAGCAAGCTCATGTAAAGTGAGGGACTGAAGGCAATAAAGGTGAGTAGAGTAAAGGCCGAGACCCCAGAGCAAGTGCAAGACCCTGGAGAGGGCAAGGATGTTTTTTAATCTTGATTTGGATTTATTTTGTTTATATTTATTTGTAATTTTTATTCTGCAATTAGGATTAGCTCTTTCTTTATCTCTACTTATCTCTAGTAGTCATGTGATTCCTAATTTAGTTATCTCTATATTGTAATATATCTTCCCTTTGGGACATTATATTTTATATATAAGGACCATGCTTTTGTATAGTAATAAATGACTGATGCAATTTCAGTTATATTCTTTATTCATCTCTCTTATATATATTTTTCTACATATCTTCTATTTATTTTAACTATAACTCTAAGTTTATTTCTCTAGCTTCTACTGGGCCTCCTTTCTCCATTTTTTTCAGTTGGCTGAAGTAAATTGTTTTGGAAGACTGAGGATTATTAATTAATTAATTTCAAACTAGATTATTTTTTTTTTTAAAAAAAAAAAAAAAAAAAAAAAAAAAAAAAAAGCTGATAGATTTCACAATTGCTACTAACAAGGAAGTATGGAGTAAGGCTATAGATGAAAGTAAGTGAGATATACTAAGGAATATTGTCAGAGTTTTGGAAATAAGTAATGATTGCTTTGACTTTATACTCATTTTGTCTATCTCTACATAGTAATGTAACAATACACTGTTCTTAACTACTAGTATTTTGATAATTATATAAAGAATATTATCAAAAAAACCACCCTAACAATAAGCTCTACAATACCAGTATATAATCTTTTGATTGACTGACTAGAGGACAAGCTTGAGGAAAAGCTGGAGAGTAGTAATAATTTCTAGTTTAGCCCAGATCAGAGAGATACTATAGTAGTTGCTTGGAGTAAGCTTAGAAAATACTACTCTAAAACAGATGACCCTATATACTTAATCAGTATAGATATATTGATATAGCAGTTGCTTCTTTCAAAAAAAAAAAAGAGAAACTTCTACAAAACTCACTCTCTTTTCTCAAAATAGTATTGAATCTGTGCTTAAAGCTATAATATCACAAAGATCAGGGCTGAAAGCAGCACTATATTGAAGAAGCCAAGCAAGTCATAATTGAAACTTACCAGAAAAACTATATGCCACTATAAGGTTCTAGCTGAAGTTCAGATGAATATACTGAAGAATCTCTTCTGTTATATATTTACTTCAGTAAAAAGAGAAAAAGAGAGTCATTAGTGGAAGAATTATTATCAATAGACAAACTCACCATTTACCTCACCAGCAACCATATGGTTCTGCTGGAGAGCATGAAGGTACTCAACTGGTAGAAGGTAGGTTATCTTTCCACAAGTAGTTGGTGAGATTGGACTAATTTTATCTACTATTCTAACTACTATTCTAACCACCATTCTGACCTCTGGGGCATATGACCACAGATGTATCAAACAGACTTCTCCAGCCTATATAATATAGCTCAAGACTATCTGGCTATTCCTACTACTAGTACTCTAGTTGAGCAGGTGTTCTCTGATAGAATAGATCTTATTTCCTCTAAGAGATATGTACTGAATGCTGAGGTAATTCAGATCTGTATATACCTAAAGTCTTAGTGAAGTGTGGGTCACTAAAATCAAGTAAGTCCTGCTACTTTAAACAAAAAAGAGTTAGAAATAAATTATTTTTTGTAAATTATTTAAAGAAAAAAAAAAAGAGAGAGTTTAGCTTAAGAGCATACTAGTATTTGCAGCCCCTCACTATCTCAAGTAGTATAGAGGTCAGCAGGATTGGTGGGGGATCAGCAGGGGTTAGTAGGGTTAGCAGAGAGAGTATACAAAATTTATAGCCCTCTATTAATAGTAAGAGGTGACCCCAAGCTACAAATTGGTATAGAAAGTTTGGGTCAGAGAGAGTATACAGAATTTGTGGCCCAATGATCTACTGTAAGAAGTATCTCTAAGTAGTCAGACTCTAGTATAGATCAAACACTAGTACAGATTTAGATCTCATAGGTACTCTGGTCCTATATTATAGTACTATACCAACAGTACTACAAAGTGGGGCCAAGGAGTTAGTAGAGTCTAGCAAAAGTGAAAACTAGTACTATAAAACAAAAGAAGTATAGTAGGGGTCAGTGGGGTCAGTGGGGTCAGTGAGGTTGATAGAGGGAGCATATAAAATTTGTAACTCTCTGTTAACAGTAAGAGGTAGCTCTAAGATATAAGTTGATATAAGATATGAGTTAGAGGAAGTATGTAGAATTTACAGCCCACTAATCTACTATAAGAAGCAACTTCAAGCAGTTAGACTCTGGTGTAGATCAGACTCTAGCACTGATTTGAGTCCTATAGATAATCTGGCTCTACACTATAGTACTATATCAATAGTACTACAAAGCAGAACTAAGGAGTCAGTAGAGTTTAGCAAAAAGCTAAAAGCTGAAAACTAATACTATAAACAAAAAGAGATATCCAGCTACCTAATTCTTACAAAAGACTGCCTAACTTATACAAAAGACTACCTATTTATAAAACTGCTCCACCTGCTAGTCTTAGGCCTTAATGAGTCTATTATCTATTATAAGTATAATAACTATAATATCTGAGCTCTCCTTGAAAGCAATGGTACCAAAGAGGTCATATAGTTGAAATAGGATAGTTATGTTGATTGCAAACAAGATCCCAAAACCATAGATGAGATTATACTAGATACTGCTGCTATTCTTTCAAGTTGGGTCCTTCTTTTCTAGAATGTAAAATATTATTAGAGTGATATTGTTGTCTATATATATGAGTAGAGAAATATTATATCTGATATACTCTGATATAATATAAGTATATGGTTAGGTGAACCCTTGGCCCAGGACCTCATATTGTTAGACAGTATTAGAGAATATCTGCTCTTCATCTAGCCCTAAGAGCTCTAGCTTGAAAATCTGCTAAAACAGACAGCATTTGATTAAATCCTTCTTTTTTATATATAGAGACAGAAACCCTCAGACTATACCAAAAAAAAAAAGTCAAGCTCCTCACCTCATACAGTATACTAAATTGTATTAAGAATATATATATAGTAGTACTGAGAGTATTACTAAGCTGGTCTACTGTTTAGTCTAGCAATCTACTCAAAGAACTCCAGATTATGACTGCTATTGCTATATAGGCTATGTTATACTCACATGCAGCTTATTCTTTGACAGTACTTCTAAAGTTCCAATAAGAGTATAGAATCCTGTATATCTCTGGAAATTTAACAAAAATAGATTAGTAAAGAAAATCTTGAAAAAAGGAGACAAATGTAAAAAAAAAACTCTGAAGAACCCACCTTTGCTAATATTATAGTATATCTAATTTCTATCCAAACTCTCCCTCTCTGTTTTTATACTCTCTCTTTTCTGCCACTCAGTATTTGACACAATCCTTACAAATCTCATTAATATAGTAATAAAGCTCATTATCATAGAGATTCCTTATTACTATTATAACAACCTCTCTATGTTCATTAATAATGATATAGTTCTCTTTATTGTTGAATACTCTAGCAGGCCAATGGGCTTCTTGATTGAGAATAATTAGCTCTGATTTAAATATAGACCTCCAAGTCTTAATAGTAATATTAGTATTACTTATACTGAATAACTTGCCCTTGAACTTCTCTATTTGATCAGATACTAGATATAGTCAAACTTAGATAACTTTGAATTCTTCTCTATAGTAGAACTGAGCTTTGATCTGAGTAGTGAGCCAAGTTAAGTATGTGGACAGATTATATATAAGTATCATATAAGAGTTTTTAGGAGAGAGTATATAAAAATAAAGTTAAATAAAATATAAAGTGAGTATTTAGAAAAAGAAACATAAGAATAAGTTGTTTACAGATGAGTTATATATAGATGAGTTATATAAGATTGCTTATGAAAGCTTACTTCTGATCTATTTGAGATCTTACATTAACTCAATACATAACTCAATCACTAAATATATACTACCTTGCAACATTCTCCAGTCTTTCTTTATCTTGATTAGATATTGTGAATAAAGTTAGCAGATTCTACTGTAGAGCTGTAAATTCTGAGAAAAAGAGAAATAGTATGAAATAAACTTAGTCATATTGTGGAAATTTAAATATAGTAGTGAAAAGACAACCTATATCTACTATTGGCTGCTCTAAAAAGGCTGCTATATACATAACTATGAGGTCTATGAATTCTAAGATCTGAAGAGTCACTATGAGTTATTGCTAGAATTCTCTCTCAACTTCATCACCATCATCATCATTATTACTACTTTAACTCTCAATGAGCAGCTTATATATATACTACCCATATGAGAAAGAATTTAATGTTGTCAGCAGAGAGTATATTCTTATCTTGAATATTCTCTCTTTTGATGATCATTAGGTAAAAAAATAAGTAAACTAATATATAATTAAGGTTTACTATTTATTTATTCATAATATGATAAGAGAAACAAAAAGAAGCATTAGAGTATTAGAGAGAATAAAGAAAGAGACAATAAAGAGAGGATGATATCACTAAAGATAAAGAAAGAGTAATGTCACTAAAGATAAAGAAAGGGTGATATTATCAAAGATTTTGAGTAATCTGGATTAATCCAGATCAATCCAGATCAGATTATGAGACCAATCTGAGTTATTCAAATCTATTATATGATGAATCTAAATCAAATCTCATTTAGATAAATTATATCTATTTGGAGTACTAAAAATGAGATCTTTACCAGAAAGAATTATATCTTTTCTTATCTTTTCCTACCACAATCTCTTCATATCTAAGATAACAGATCACATCCTGAGATAAATAAAATATGCCCCCAGTATAAACAATAAGTACCAAACTATATAATATATACCAAGCTGTAAACAAATCACATCAGTTGTAGTAGACCACAGATAGACTACAGACTATAAAGGTATACAAAACCAAAGAGCAGACTATAGACAGGCTGTACTAAACCATAAAGATATATGAAACCAAGTAGACTACATTACACCTAAATAAGATCAATACTAGTAAGTTTGTAGCTTCCAACTTTAATGAGAGAGTAGCCAAATAGCAAAAGACTATGTAAGATCAAAGTGAAGGCAGAGTTGGTGAACAAGATGAGGGTGGTAAATAAAGCAGAGATAATGAACTTGAGCTTATAATTCAGGACAACAAGGTATTTCTATATAGTGAGGTACTTTTAGATAATAAAGTACTTCTAGATAATAAGATACTTTTAGATAATAAGATACTTCTGGACAATAAGGTGCTTTAGGACAATTATATAGAGACTTGTTTCATCAGATATGTAAGATAGATAGTTAAGTAAGACATAAAAAGAAATAAGTAAGTTGTTTTTAGAAATGAGTTCATAAATTATAATTTATATATTATAGCTTGTTTGTAAATACAAATTGAATTTTTTTATCATAATTTAGCAAATCCATGAGTATTAGTGATCTCTACTAGAAATATAAGATTAATGAAGTAATCTGAAAGCTTGCAGTAGATATACTTCTTCATCATCTTTTCCTTGAAGATCTTTTCCCAAAGTACAATAGTGATCTGAAAATAGATATTATTGTTAAAATTTTAAAGAATATAGGTTTAAAGGCTAAAGATAGTAATGAGTCAATTTATACTATAGTGAGCATTTCATTCATATTCTATTTATATATTTATTTGATAGTTCATAAACTCAACCATTTTTATTTTTATTAAAAAAAATAGCTATACCATCAGATTATAGTTTATCATTTCCATATTTGTAAAGTCTTTGACAAAAAGTTCAATCAAATCTTCTCCAATATAGACCAGCTAAGATTTATAGCTCTAAAAGATCTTACTTATGCTTGCTAACAAGTAGTATAATATTTGAAAGTCTGGAATAATTTTATTTATCTAAAAAATGATAAGGGTGAGCTCAGCAAGCTATTCTATAGCAACTATATAAAGCAACTGCTCTATTTTATATTCTTTAAATAGAAACCTCAGTTTGTGAATATATTTCAAAAAGATAAATATATATATTAACTATCATATAGTTACTATTATTTATATATTTGTGAGTATATTTTCAAGTTTGTAGATTATATATGTATACTTATTTAATATATATATACTTATCTCTTTATATAATTATAGCTAGATTATATTACCTTGCCTAATGTCTTACCAAGAACTTTTAATGAAAGAGAGTATAAGAAAATATATATGAAATAGCTTAAAATAATTAACAAGATTTATAACTATGTCAATCTACTTAAAATTGTAAAAATAGTTCATAATCTATATAAAGATATTGACTCAAATAAAGATGACAAAATAATCAATATCTCTAATATTTCTCTTTATTAAACAAAAATAATCTGATCTAAGAGAGAGATGAGTAGAATATAGAGAAAGATATATATATAGTAGGAGGAACTATTTGCAGAAGAAGAAAGTATTTATATAAGAGAAGTATCTGTAGATAAAAATATTCACAGAAGTGTTTGTAAATAAAAAAAGAAATAAAATAGTCTTTTTTGAAAATTCTATCTTATATTCATCTATTGTTTACAAGTTGTTCATATCTGTGAAATGTAAGTTTATACTTATATTAAAGAGTTTATATCTGTGGAATATTAGTTTATACTCATATTAAAGAGTTTATATCTATCATTAATGAAAAATGTTCATATCTATAGTAAATATTTGAATATATATATATATATTTCTATTAATAAAATATATTTGAGTTTACAATATACTATTGTGAACATATAATAAAATTCATAGATCTCTGCCAAATTCACTTAGAACTGAATTATTTTTTTATAATATACTAATTATAAGATATATATAGACAACTGTCTGAGTAGTACTCCTAATGAGTCAATTTAATCTAGATTAGATTTAGATTGATTCAGATTGAATCTCATTCAGATCAACTTAGATGAGATTTGAATCTCATCTAGATAGATTTGAATCAACCATTGTTTTGATTTCCAAATTAGATAATTAAATATTTATATCAATAACTCAATGAATAATTATCTAAATTTGATGATCTTAGTATCATTTGAAAGTCTTTAATAAGGCCTATCTAATGATATCAAGAATATTGAAATCAGATTATATATTGTTGAGTTATAAAGGAAACCATCTGAATCACCAATTTTGAAAATTATTTAATTTGCTGATTTTGGAAATTTCATCAAATAGAACATTTTCCTTAATATTCCAGCAATATATAATCTGATTTTAATATTCTTGATATCATTAAAAAGGTCTTATTAAGAGCTTTTAAATTACTCTAAGATTATTAAATTTGGATGATTATTTATTGAGTTATTGATGTAAACATTTAATTGTCTAATTTAGAAATCAAAACAATGGTTAATTCAAATTCATCCAGATGAGATTTAAATTCCATCTGAATTAATTTATTTAGAGCACTATATCTGAGTCTCTTTTCTCCTAACTTTAACTCCTCTATCTCAGTATGATTTACTGTATCTATAAGAGTATAGTAGAAGAAGAGTGATGATAATGAGTTGTCTCTTTATTGATATCAAATTGGTATCTTCTCTACTTTTTCATAGTTCTGATATCTCTGGCTATATCTGGAGTATATTTATCTTAGTATAGTACCTTCTTCCTTTTGTCATCATCAACAAAATATCATCTTAGTATATTATAGACTCTATAGAGTATTAGCTGATCTTGAGTATTAAGTACTAGAATAGATTATCTATAAGTTCTTAATATCTATAGTAGAGCCCTCTGAGCTTTGATGAGCTTCCTAGCAAGTATGATGCTAGTATAAGTGACTATTTTTGGTGAGATTGAGATGTGAAAGATGGTTATCACAGATAAGAGAAAGAGTAATAATAGTGAATCAGTAGAATATCAGGCTGAGAATAGTTATTGGAACTAGAGTAAATATTATATTGATGAGATCTTCTAATTAGTATAGAGTAGTTAGATAGTAAGTATCACTCTCAGCTACTTTTGATAATATATAGAGTTGGGTCCTAGTTATTAGAGATAGTTGAGAGGGCCTAAGGTTACTCTGATCAGACATCTTAGCTATACTTAACTAAAACTGAGAGCTAATATAATAATACAATTAAGACTTACAGATAGTACTCTAAATAAGTTAATTTAATCTAGATTGAATTCAGATTGGATTCAGATTAAATCTCATCTGGATCAACTCAGAAGGTATTTAAATTCCATCTGGATCAATTATTGTTTTGATTTCCAAATTAGACAATTAAATGTTTATATCAATAACTTGATGAATAATTATCTAATTTTGATGATCTTAGTATCATTTGAAAGCTCTTAATAAGGCCTTTCTAATGATATCAAGAACATTAAAATCAGATTACACATTGTTGAGTTATTAAGGAAAATGTTCCTTTGAAAAAATTTTCAAAATTAATAAGTCAAATAATTTCCAAAATTAGTGAGTCAGATGTTTTCCTTGATAACTTAGCAATATATGATTCAATTTCAATATACTTGATATTATTAGAAAGATCTTATTAAGAGCTTTTAAATGATATTAAGAGATAATTATTTTTTTTTTTTTTT
>RBNI01003770.1:0-15241 GCA_003990745.1 Jimgerdemannia flammicorona
AAAAAAAAAAAAAAATGCAAGATAAAAGAGCCAGTGGGAGCTGTTGCAAGCATTGGAATTCTGCCTCCATCAATGGTTCTGCCTCCATTGACTCCATCATTGATAGTTCTATATACCTCCATTGACTCTATCGTCGATGGTTCTGGCTCCATTGGCAGTTCTGCCTCATCGATAGTTCTGCCTCCATCGACGGTTCTGCCCCCATCGGCAGTTCTGTCTCATCGATAGTACTGCTTACATCAACTCTATCGTCGACGGTTCTGCCTTCATTGACGGTTCTGCCTCCATTGACTCCATTGACTCCATTGTCCATCATCAACAGTTTTGCCTCCATCGAGTGTTCTGCCTCCATCGACTCCATTGTCGACGGTTCTGCCTCTATCAACGGTTCTGCCTCTATTGATGGTTCTGCCTCTATCGACAGTTCTGTCTCCATTAATGGTTCTGCCTCCATCAATGGTTCTGTCTCCATCAATGGTTCTGCATCCATCGACGGTTCTGCCTCCATCGACTCCATCATCGATGATTCTGCCTCCATTAACTCTATCATCGATGATTCTGCCTCTATCGACGACTCTGCCTCTATTGACGGTTCTGCCTCCATCGACGGTTCTGCCTCCATCAACGGTTCTGCCTCCATCAATGGTTCTGCCTCCATCGACGGTTCTGCCTCTATCGACAGTTCTGCCTCTATCGACTGTTCTGCCTCCATCCACAGTTCTGCCTCCATTGATGGTTCTGCCTTCATTGATGGTTCTGCCTCCATCGACAGTTCTGCCTCCATCAACTTCATTGTTGATAGTTCTGCCTCATTGACAGTACTGCCTACATCGACTCCATTGTCAATGGTTATGCCTTCATTGACAGTTCTGCCTCCATTGACTCCATTGACTCCATCGTCCATCATCGACAGTTCTGCCTCCATCGACAGTTCTGCCTCCATCAACTCCATCATCGACGGTTCTGCCTCTATCGACAGTTCTACCTCTATTGACAGTTCTGCCTCTATTGACAGTTCTGCCTCCATTGATGGTTCTGCCTCCATCGATGGTTCTGCCTCCATCGATGGTTCTGCCTCCATCGACGGTTCTGCCTCCATCGACTCCATTGTTGATGGTTCTGCCTCCATCGTCGACGGTTCTGTCCATTGACAGTTCTGCCTCCATTGACGGTTCTGCCTCCATTGACTCCATCATCGATGGTTCTGCCTCCATCGATGGTTCTGCCTCCATTGACAGTTCTGCCTCCATTGACTCCATCGTTGACGGTTCTGCCTCCATCGTCGATGGTTCTGTCCATTGACAGTTCTGCCTCCATCAACAGTTCTGCCTCCATCGATGGTTCTGCCTCCATCGACGGTTCTGCCTCCATAGATGGTTCTGCCTCCATCGACTCTATCATCGACGGTTCTGCCTCCATTGACGGTTCTGCCTCCATCGTTGGTTCTGCCTCCATCGACTCCATTGTTGATGGTTCTGCATCTATCAATGGTTCTGCCTCCATCGATAGTTCTGCCTCTATCGACAGTTCTGCCTCCATCGACTCCATCGTTGACGGTTCTGCCTTCATCGATGGTTCTGCCTCCATCAACGGTTCTGCCTCCATCAACGGTTCTGCCTCCATCGACTCCATCATTGATGGTTCTGCCTTCATTGACGGTTCTACCCTCATTGATGGTTCTGCTTCCATTGACAGTTCTGCCTCCATCGACTCCATCATCAACAGTTCTGCTTCTATTGATGGTTCTGCCTCCATCGACGGTTCTGCCTCCATCGACGGTTCTGCCTCCATCAATGGTTCTGCCTCCATCAATGGTTCTGCCTCCATCGACGGTTCTGCCTCCATCAACGGTTCTGCCTCTTGGAGGAGATCAGCGAGGGGGCCTGGCTTAATTTTAAAGCCAAATATTAATTATTTAAGGCCGAAATTATGTGGCTAGTTACCTCTATCGACTCCACCGTCGACGGTTCTGCCTCCATTGGCAGTTCTGCCTCATCGACAGTAATGCCTCCATCGACTCCATTGTCGATGGTTCTGCCTCTATTGACGGTTCTTCCTCCATCGACAGTTCTGCCTCCATCGATGGTTCTGCCTCCATCGACTCTATCGTCAATGGTCCCACCTCCATCGACGGTTCTGCCTCCATTGACTCCATCGTCAACGGTTCTGGCTCCATCAATGGTTCTACCTCTATCAACTCCACCATCGACAGTTCTGCCTTATCGACAGTACTGCCTCCATCAATGGTTCTGCCTCCATTGATGGTTCTACCTCCATTGACTCCATCGACGGTTCTGCCCCCATAGCCTCCATCGACTGTTCTGCCTCTATCGTCAACGGTTCTGCCTCCATTGACTCCATCATCCATCGTCGACGGTTCTGCCTCCATCAACGGTTCTGCCTCCATCGACTTCATCGTCCATTGTCGATGATTCTGCCTCTATTGATGGTTCCAGTTCTGCCTCCATTGATGGTTCTGCCTCCATCGACTCCATCAACAGTTCTGCCCCCATAGCCTCCATCGACTATTCTGTCCCCATAGCCTCTATCGACTGTTCTGCCCCCATAGCCTCCATTGACTATTCTGCCCCCATAGCCTCCATCATCAACGGTTCTGCCTCCATTGACTCCATCATCCATCATCGACAGTTCTGCCTCCATTGATGGTTCTGCCTCCATTGACTCCATCGTCGACAGTTCTGGCTCCATCGACGGTTCTACCTCTATCAACTCTACTGTTGACAGTTCTGCCTCTATTGGCAGTTCAGCCTCATTGACAGTACTGCCTCCATCAACTCTATCATCGATGGTTCTGGCTCCATTGATGGTTCTGGCTCCATCGACAGTTCTGCCTCCATTGATGGTTCTACCTCCATCGACTCCATTGACAGTTCTGCCCCCATAGCCTCCATCAACTGTTCTGCCTCCATCATCAACAGTTCTGCCTCCATCAATGGTTCTGCCTCCATCGACGGTTCTGCCTCCATCAATGGTTCTGCCTCTATCGACTTCTGTCCCTATAGCCTCCATCGACTGTTCTGCCCCCATAGCCTCCATCGACTGTTCTGCCTCCATCGTTAATGGTTCTGCCTCCATTGACTCCATCGTCCATCATCGACAGTTCTGCCTCCATCGACTTCATCATCTATCGTTGACAGTTCTGTCTCCATTGACGATTCTGCCTCCATCGATGGTTCTACCTCCATCGATGGTTCTGCCTCCATTCTGCCCCCATAGCCTCTATTGACTGTTCTGCCTCCATTGACTCCATCTTCCATCGTCAATGGTTCTGCCTCCATCGACTTCATTGTCCATCGTCGACAGTTCTGCCTCCATCGATGGTTCTGCCTCCATCGATGCCATCGTCGATGGTTCTGCCTCCATCATCGATGGTTCTGTCCATTGACAGTTCTGCCTCCATTGACGGTTCTGCCTCCATTGACGGTTCTGCCTCCATCGACGGCTCTGCCTCTATCAACGGTTCTGCCTCTATTGATGGTTCTGCCTCTATTGATGGTTCTGCCTCCATTGACAGTTCTGCCTCCATTGATGGTTCTGCCTCCATTGACTCCATCATCGACAGTTCTGGCTCCATCAATGGTTCTACCTCTATCGACTCTACCATCGACAGTTCTGCCTCCATTGGCAGTTCTGCCTTATCGACAGTACTGCCTCTATCGACTCCATTGTCAACAGTTCTGGCTCCATTGACGGTTCTGCCTCCATCGACAGTTCTGCCTCCATTGACTCTATCGTCGATGGTTCTGGCTCCATCGATGGTTCTACCTCTATCGACTCCACCATCGATGGTTCTGCCTTCATCGGCAGTTCTGTCTCATCGACAGTACTGCCTCCATCTGCTCCATTGATGGTTCTGCCTCCATCGACAGTTCTGCCTCCATCAATGGTTCTACCTGCATCGACTCTATCGACAGTTCTGCCCCCATAGCTGCCATCAACTGTTCTGCCTCCATCATCAACGGTTCTGCCTCCATTGACTCCATTGTTGACAGTTCTGCCTCCATCAACTCCATCATTGACGGTTCTGCCTCTATCGTTGATGGTTCTGTCCATTGACAGTTCTGCCTCCATCGACAGTTCTGCCTCCATCGATGGTTCTGCCTTCATCGACGGCTCTGCCTCCATCGATAGCTCTGCCTCCATCGACGGTTCTGCCTCCATCGACTCCATTGTCGATGGGTCTGCCTCAATCGACGGTTCTGCCTCCATTGACAGGTCTGTCTCCATCGATGGTTCTGCCTCCATTGACTCCATCATCGACGGTTCTGGCTCCATCGATAGTTCTACCTCTATCGACTCCACCATCGACGGTTCTGCCTCCATCGGCGGTTCTGCCTCATCGACAGTACTGCCTCCATCGACTCCAGTGATGGTTCTGCCTCTATTAATGGTTCTGCCTCCATCAACTCCATCGACAGTTCTGCCTTCATCGACAGTTCTGCCTCTTGGGGGCTCGGCGGAGGAGATCAGCAAGGGGAACTTAGCACAAGGAACTTAAGTAGCTTGGCTTAATTTTAAAGCCAAATATTAATTATTTAAGGCCAAAATTATGTGGCTGGTTGGCTGAGACTGGCTTAGATTTAAAGCCAAAATTGTGACTGGCCTTGATGCAAATATAAAAAATGGTAATAATTGATATATATACTAAAATAGCTGTCGGAAAATAGCATCAGTGTGAGCTGAAATGAGCGAAGGCAAGGCTCCCCTCCCCCCTCTAGCAAAAAGAAATTCTGAACCTAGAGTAAGGAAGCTGTCACGGACGAGGCATTGGGAGTGAGCTGAAATAAGTGGCGAGCGAGCAATGAGACTTTGGAATAAGCAATGAGTGACAAGAGGAAAATGGGTGGTGGGAAAAGAGCATCGGAGTGATTAGTAAACTCTGGAAGTCACGTATGATATAAGCTGGCATCTTCCCTATATATTTTGGTGTTCATAGCTTAGCTTCCTGTATCTCAGATAGAATAGAAATTATATGCCCCTTTACAATTCAATAGCTTGATGAAAATACAGCCAAATTCAACATATTTTAGCATTTTATATTTACAATTGTCAGGCAAATCCAGCACAACAAAGATAATTGAAATATTATGTATTTTTATTATGTAGTTGACATTTAAAATCCCTGCATAATTTCTAAATTGATCCCAGATGGCTGGCCAGCTGGCTACAGTCAACTGGCCAAGTGGCTCAGCTTTAAATTTAGTCTGGCCAGCTAGTCAATCCATAAATTTAAGGCCGAGCCACCCTGGCTTGGCCTTAAATTTTCAGCCAACTGGTTACAAACCTTTTATATAGCGAATAAATTCATCAATAGACCCAACTACAAAAATGTTAATAACTCTATGAATATGCATCTGAATTGGATGTACTATAGCTTGTTGGATTTGCCTTTAATATAGGAATCTAGCACAATAAAGATAAATAGATTTGGAAATATATTTGCAAATTTATTGAAATGCTTATTTCATAGGTTTGCAGAGCTGAAAATTAAGCTCAGCCATCTGGGATCCCTACCCTCAACAGTGAAGAAGTAGAAGACTTCTGGCATTCCATCCTTCAGGACAACCCAGACCAATTCCTGCAAAGATTGATCTCAGTATTCTAAGGCCCAAGCATCCAGGTTAGACCTCCCCAAGACCCCACATTTGTTCCCTATTTTGTAGAAGAGAACCTCATAGACTGGAGAGCCCCAGACCTCCTTCCCGCTGCTGAATATGATGATGTCATCAGCAATGACATCATCCTACATAATATTGAAGTACACAAAAATGACAAATTTGTGGATCTCATCTCCTTCAGTGATGATGATGATAATGAAGTCCCTATGATCCTGAACATTCTGCTCTAAGTTCCTTGTTATACTGAATAATGCCAGCACTGATATTCTGATGTAACACTGGATAATACCAGCACCGGCATTCTGAGGTGATGCAGAATTGTGCCAGTACTGGCATTCTGAGGTGATACAGAATTGTTCTAGCATCAGCATTTTGATATGATACTAAATAATACCAGCATTCTGAACCTGTACAACCATCAGTACCGACCCTAGAACTTAGTAGTTTTAGTTATTGGAATTTATATTTAGCTTTATATCTTAGCAATCATTGAATTATATTTTGTATAAATACCCCTCTTATTTCCTTTGAAATAAAGTCAGTTAAGTTCACTTATACACACTTCCTTGTAAGCAATCTGAGAGATAACAAGACAGTTAAAGATAAGAAGTTTGAGGACTATAAAACCTTGGAAAGGCACTCTAATAAGAACTTGCTTATAACAAACTTGAGTTAGTCTAAGAGATATACCTTGAAGAGAATCTGACATATTTGAAGAACTCAGTGACTACTACATGACAACTTAGTGCCCATTGGCTGGTGATTCAAGACAAATCCCTCACTTTCAAGCTGAAAAACGAACAACCTCCACAACAACTACCCTGACTACAAGAGTCACCCCTGCAAGAATTCAAGATAAGATGGAAATGCATCCCTCTATATTCTATAGATATACTACTGAAGAGTCAATCCTGACCTTCATTGAAGACTTTGAACAATTTGCCACTGTATGAGCCCTCAATGTGGAGGCACAATTGGCCCTTCTACCAGTCAGCCTCAGAGGACCTGCCAGAGACAAGTTCAATACAGCCACCATTGCTGGTGCTGATGCAGTCAAACTTTCCAACATGAAGACCTTCCTCAGAACAACATACTATACTGAAGAAATCAAGCAAGCTCTCAAGGATCAACTCAATACTATCTGCCAGGGACTTAGTGAAGATCCCAACTCATTCTATAACTGAATCTGCCACCAGATTGTCTTGGCTGGCTATAATGACTGCCTCAAGGAACAAATAGCAGATTCAACCTTCCTTAAAGGTGTTCACCCTGAAATTGCCCTAGCAATCTAGTCTACCCCAGCTGCACTGACCCTTGATTAGAAAGTGGTCTTTGTACAGAGATATTGGACTGCCAGACACTCTGCTGAACACTCAATGGAGAAAATAACTGACATCAAGATCAAGCCATCAAAGCCAACCAGTATTATACCTACTACAGTTGTAAACAGACAACCAACCCCACCTACCCCCAAGGCAGCCAAAACTGATCCAGTGGAGGAACTTGCCAAGCAGTTCACCAAAATGACTGCACACTTTAGTGATATTGTTAGAGAAGTCTGAAGTGCCAACAGGAGACCAGTGCAGAGATTTGTAGCTGCTATAGAAGAGTGCAATATCACATGCTTCAGATGTGGAGAAGAAGGCCACTATGCAAAGAATTGCATGACTGAAACCAGATGCAAGGCCCAACCAAGCAATGCTAGCAGAACTAGAGAATAAACCAATGCAGTTGTTATTGAGGAGATTGGTGATACTGACAATGAAGAATACTATGAGGAGCTTGAATTCTACCCTGCTACTGAAGGTACCAGAACCTGGTCTAAGCCCTATGACAAGAAGAGTAACAGTAAGCCAGTTGGAAGACCAAAGAAGACCCCAGCTGTCACTATTCAAAGCAAGACTCAACCTGAGGAGATTGATCAAGATATGGAGTTAGATGAAGCTATCCGCCAAATCATAGAAGGCACTACTCCAGTCTCAGGAGAAAGTGAAAGCAAGAAGGAACAGAAGCTGTGCAAGATCAAGATCCACCAGTATAATATCTACAAGGACCTCAAGGAACAGAAGGTCAATGCTACTTTTGGACAGCTAGCCAAAGTCCCTACCTTCAGACAGCAGTTGAGAGTAGGACTTGCAACTACTACCAAGAATCAAGAGTACAAGATTGTAGAAGCTCACAATGCACAAGAAGAATCTGAAAACTCAGGTGAAGAATCCGAAGACCAGCACAAGACATCAGCCTATACCCCCTGCCAGATTGAAGACTATATCTTTGATACTATCATTGATACTGGTGCTGGAGGATGTCTCATGAGCAAGAAGGCAATTGACTGTCTAGGCTGGGATATTGAAGAGTCCACTAAGATGGTCTATATTATAGCAGACAGTACACAAGCTACCCCCCTTAGCAAAATCCCAGAAGTCTCCATCAAGATAGGAGGAGCTACCATCTCAGTAGACATGATTGTTATAAGTACTACCAATAATGACATCCTCATTGGCAACCAATGGCTTCACAAGGCTAAGGCCATCATTGACCTCAATGCCCAGAAGATACAGATCAATTAAGAGGAAAAAAGGTACAAGTCTCTATCAATATCCACAAAGGAGTTCTACCAGACATGGAGGAAGGAGATGAAGAGAACACAGAGGTCTTCATGCCCTCGGTGAACAAGAACAAGAACAAGACACCCAAGCTCACAGATGAGCAGTGGTACAACAAGATTATTAATGGCCATACCCCTCAAGGAAGATGCCCCTATGGTACCAGGATATACTGCTCTGAACACCTGAATGACTGCTGGTCCTGTATCAGTGAAGTCAGGAAAATCTGCCAACAGAAACATGAGCAAGAAGCTGCCAAAGCAAAAAGGAAAGCTGAAGAAGATGACCAGCCCCCAGAGCTTCAAGCTGACAGTGATGATGAGGAGGAATAAGAATCAGACATCACAAGGTCAAGAAGTTTCACCCTGAAGCCAAGATCCCAGAATACAAAACTGAAGGAGCCATAGGAATAGACCTTGCCAGCATTCAAGGTGCTACTCTCAAACCACAGACCACTACTCTACTTGGCACTGGAATTGGAGTCAAGCTGCCAGAGAACAATACCAGAATCATCAAGACCAGAAGCAGTCTGGCCAAAAGCGAAATCTCAGTTAAAGGAGGAGTAATTGACCCTAATTACACTGGCAAGATCTTTCTCATAGTCAGGAATCACAACCCCACCACCCCATTTGAAGTCAAGAAGCATGACAAGATTGGCCAGATGCTGATCCATGAAATTAAGAAACCCAAGATCATTGAAGCCATCAAACTCATCAAGACCAAGAGAGGAGAACAAGGCTTTGGATCTACTGGAAGAGGAGCATATGCTGCTACCAAGATTACCAAACTTGAGCATAAGAAAGACAAGGACCAGAATAAGCACACATACACTATTGGAGAAAACTTCCCCCTGGAGGAATAACTTCTCAAGATCCTGCACCAGAACAAAGGAGTACTTGCTACAGACTTCAGGGATATCCACAATCAAGAACCCAAGTACTACCATGAAGTTGATACTAGTGATACCAAGCCCATCTACCAGAAAGCCAGACCCATACCACCTGCCTACAGAGAATGGCTGTGAGTAGAACTCAAGGAAATGGAAGAAGCCAGAATCATCAAGCAAGCTATCAGCCCCTGGGCCTCACCCATTGTCCTCACCCCGAAGAAAGGAAGCAAGCCTGGAGAGTTTGCCCAAGACTCTGCATTGACTACAGGAAGCTCAATACCATTACCAAGAAGGATAGGCAGCCCTTGCCAAATATTCAAGAAATCCTTACCACTCTTGGAAGCAAAGCCAAATATTACACTACCTTGGATCTGTTCTCAGGCTTCCATCAGATTGGTCTCACTCAAGATGCCAGTGAGAAATCAGCCTTCATCATACCTGATGCCACCTATATCTACCTGTGAATGCCATTTGGAATGTGCAATGCCCCAGCAAGTTTCCAGCGAATGATGAACAGGGTCTTCAGCAATGAGATTGGAAAATAGCTCTTTGTCTATGTTGATGATGTGATCATCTTCAACAATACTGCCCAGGAATATGTCAATCATATACAGCTAGTCCTCAAGAAGCTCAAGGAGCATGGCCTCTACATCAAGCCCAAGAAATGCAAGTTTGTAGCTCAGGAAATCACCTACCTAGGACATCTCATCAACCAGACTGGAATCCATATGGACTCCATGAAGATTGAGGCTGTTGCAGCCTACCCAAGACTCAGAACAACCACAGAAGTCCATGTCTTCCTTAGACTGGCCAGCTACTACAGAAGATTTATCAAAGGATACTCCAACATTGCAGCACCTATCTATGAGCTACTGAAGAAGGAAACCAAATTCAAATAGACCAAGGAGCACCAAGAGACCTTCAAAGAACTCAAGACCAGATTGACTCAAGCATCTATCCTCAGAAGACCAGATTGGAACCTAGAATTCATCCTGCAGACAGATACAAGTGCCATAGAACTTGGAGCAGTCCTAGCTCAGAAGAAAGATCGATATGAATATGTCATTGCCTATGCAAGCTGAGGTACCCACAGAGCAGAACAGAACTACAAGTCATATATACTTGAATACTTAGTAGTAGTCTGGGCAGTAGACAAATTCCACTACTACCTAGCTGGAAAATACTTCACTATTCAAACAGACCATTCCACCCTTGCCTGGCTATTCCACACTCTCAACCCCAAAGGAATATATGCCAGATGGATCTACAGGCTGCAAGAGTATGACTGTACTGTCAAGCACTACTCAGGAAAGACCAACACCAATGCCGATGCACTCTCAAGGACACTCCAAAACACCCCCATCAAGACTATTCAACATGAATAAGGAGCTATACTATGGATTAATCAGCTATCTTGGGCAGTGGAAGATGCCCAACCACCTCAAACCCTGGACAATCACTATCATCAACCAGACTTGGAAACAGTTTGAACTAGACAACACTACACTCAGAAAAGGAGGAAAGCTAGTAATACCTAAATACAAGAAGTATCAAGTAATGAAGGAAGTACATGAGCAAGGACACCTAGGAGGAACCAAGGCAAGAAGAACCATGTGGTGGCCCAAAATGGAAGAAGACCTGTGCCAATTTGTCAAAGGGTGTGACAAGTGCCAGAAACAGAAATAAGATCAGCAAGACCAGGCACCAAGGTCATCAAGAATTGAGCCTATCTCCTTCCACCACATCGCAATAGATATCATTGGACTACTACCAGTAACACTATCAGAAAACCACTATATTATAGTTATTGTAAACCTGTTTACAAAATGGATAGAGGCAGGAGCATTACAAAAAGCCAATGCCCTCTCTATAGCCAACTTCCTGCACCAAGAAATCATCTGCTGCTACAAGACACTAAAGCAAATCACAACAGACTGCAGCACAGAATTTGTCAATAGATTCTATGAGATAATGTATCAGAAATATAAGATCCAGCACATCAAGACTACTGCATACCATCCTCAAGGAAATAGACAGACAGAGAGAACCAACAAGACCCTCAAGAACATTCTGGCAAAGATCTCAGAGATATATGAGAATTGGGATAATTATCTCCCAACTGCCCTCTCTGTCCTATGAGACATATGGTCATAGAGCACACACTTTACCCCAAGAGAGCTGCTCTTCTGAGAAGAAGATTCTGATAGAACCTCAGCCACAAATCTAGATCTAACTTGGAGACAAGTTGATGCAGAAATCTGGAGACTACACCAAATCAGGAAGAAGGCTGAAGATTACATTATTAAGTCACAAGTGCTGACAAGAAAGAATGCAGAAAAGAATTACAAGACCCTAGAACCCATTCAAATCAGAGAAAAGGTTCTACTGTATCAAAATATAGTAGAAGCCTCATGGTTGTGAAAACTGGAGCCCAAATGAGAAGGACCCTTCTACATGCAAGATATCAAGGAAACTACCTTCTGGCTTAGAAAAATCTCAGGAACTATACTGCCTACCATGGTATACAGGAACAGACTCAAGAAATACCACAAACCTATACAAGAGAAGTAAAATGTGATGACTGCCCATGAGGTTCTAGTCTGTGAATTGTAACAGCATGTCCCATGACCAGCAGGCTATCTGTCTGGACCATTCTCTAAGGGATACGGCACTGGCAACTACTCATTCATGAGACTTTTGAAGTCAGAGGAGTTCGAACCATCAACTGATTATCAAGATCAGAATCAGGCCCTTGCTCTATATGAAGAGAGCGACCCTTCACTATTATGTCAAAATACAAAGGGAAGATGCCAGCCCATAAATACCACTTTTTGACCCCTTGCCAGAGGTTATGGGATCAGCAAATTTTTCAGGACTGGACCAATAAATAAGGATACTCGAGGAGATCCTTATTCAGGAGAAAGATATAACAGTGATCCCAGAATGATAACATCAACACAGGAGACAGCCTTTCCTTACAAGCCACCAGATCAGAACACAAGAAGATTATATGGCATATAATATATGTAATGATGACCAACTGTGAGTCATTGTGACCACAGTATGGGTATCTTGAGAAATATAAAAGAAGGATCAAGGAACCACAGTAGCAGCAACCAATAAGACCCACTAATCCCAAAATAGCTCAAAGACTTACCATAAATGAAATGTCTGCTGCCTGCTAAACCTCAAGGTCAAGGAACTACCAAGGTACATCAGTTGAAGAAAGGATGTTCCAAGACATCAGAAGAGTCATGAGGACCCACTCAAGAAGGACTCCTAGTGTTAACCTGGGTACTGGTGACCCTTATCACTATATTCTCTATCGCTATGAAATGGAAACAAGGATCACCATTGCTACCGAATGCCTCCAAATGTAGTAGGAGTATGAAATAGGAAACCTCCTCTGCCAAGAGTTCCCACAGGCCAGCACTCAAGAGCTACAAGATGCTACTCTCATGGATATACATGAAACAAGGATGGCTAAGAAGATCCATCAGATCTTCAGGCATGCACCATGGTCAATCCCCAACTTAGAGTATGTTAGAGTCTCAGACTTCAGAGATCTGTCATCCTGCCATATCAATGTACTAGAAGCCAGGGTGGCTACAGAAGCCCAGTCCACTATCACCCTCAACAGTGAAAAAGTAGAAGACTTCTGGTATCCCATCCTCCAGGACAACCCAGACCAATTCCTACAAGGATTGATCTCAGTATTCCAAGGCCCAAGCATCCAGGTTAGACCTCCCCAAGACCCCACATTTGTTCCCTATTTTGTTGAAGAGAACCTCATAGACTAGAGAGCCTCAGACCTCCTTTCTGCCACCAAACATGATGATGTCATCAGTGATGACATCATCCTGTGTGACATTGAAGCATGCGAAAATGATAAATTTACAAATCTCATCTTCTTCAGTGATGATGATGATGATGAAGCCCCCATGATCCTGAACATTCTGCTCTAAGTTCCTTGTTATACTGAATAATACCAGCACCAGTATTCTGATATAATACTGGATAATGCCAGCACCAGTATTCTGAGGTGATGCAGAATTGTGCCAGTACCGGCATTCTAAGATAATGCAGAATTGTTCCAGCACCAGCATTTTGATGTGATACTAAATAATACCAGCATCCTGAACCTGTACAACCATCAGTACCAACTCTGGAACTTAGTAGTTTTAGTTATTAGAATTTATATTTAGCTTTATATCTTAATAACTATTGAATTATATTTTGTATAAATACCCCTCTTATTTCCTCTGGAATAAAGTCAGTCAAGTTCACTTATATACACTTCCTTACAAGCAATCTAAGAGATTACAAGACAGTTAAAGATAAGAAGTTTGAGGATTATAAGACCTTGAGAAGGCACTCCAATAAGAACTTGCTTATAATAAACTTGAGTTAGTCTAAGAGATATACCTTGAAGAGAATCTGGTGTATTTGAAGGACTCAGTAACCACTATATGACAATATATACCTCCAGAGTTTCCTCAAATATTAATCATTTATATCTAATAAGTCCTTCATTTTCATATATTTTTTATATAATATTATATTCTTTAAAATATTCTCAAATATTATATAATCTTTTTTTTTGAAATACTATATATCAATTCATATGCATTTTTGCATATAGATATATAATGAAAGATATAAGTAATGTTATCTTGTTTACATTTACTAGTAATGTCAAATTCTTTCAACTGTGAATTTGTATCTATAGTATCTTTTAAAAAAGTATCTTGAACATCTCTTAACTGAGTAAAAAATTCCTTTAGCCATTTTCCAAATACTGAAGAGAAAGCTGAGAGTGCTTCAAATAGTTATAAGGTTTTTTGTTACAATATTCCAATTTTTGCAATTTTTGAATATGTATTTTAACTTTCTCCTCTTTCTCCTCTTTCTTTTCTTTCTTTTCTTCTACATATTTGCTTATTATCTTCATTGTCTTTTTTAGTAATTTGAGCAAGCTTATCTAATATATAAGATGTATTATAAAGCAATTATATTTGGTGAAGTTATTGAGGTATTATAATATGTAGTTCAAGTTCAGTATTATATTTAGCAATAAATTCTACATCATCAATTCTGGTAATATCAGATTTGGCAATAGGTTCTATATCAATTTCAGTAGTATTAGATTTTATATCTAAAGTAGATTTACTAAATATAAATAAAATTATTAGATTAATATATAGTAAGTTATAAGCTACAAATTCTAAGCTACTATATATATATATATTTTTTTTTATACTAGCTGTTAGCTAAGCTGCAAGCTATAAGCTATAAGCTGTAAGCTACAAGCTGCAATAACTGTAAGCTATAATAACTATAAGCTGTAATAACTGTAAACCATAAGCTATAAGCTGCAAGCTATAAGCTATAAATTATAAGCCACAAGCTATAAGCTACAAGCTATAAGCCACAAGCCACAATAACTGTAAACTACTATAAACTATTATAAGCTATTAAAAGCCACTATAAGCCACTATAAATTACTACTAGCTACTATGAGTTACTATAAGTACTATAAGTTATAAAAAACTCCTTACTTATATTCAGCTAGTATGTTATTTTCATTATCAGAAACTATATTCTCCTCATCAGTAGAAATATATGTAAATATAAGTTTTTGAAAGTCCTCAATAAAGATGTAAGTTCTAGATAAATTTCAGAGAAGATAGAAGTTAAAAAATCTTGTGACATATTAGTAGTATTTTTGAATATATGTATATAGAATATAAATAAGATGTAGTTGACAGAGTAAAGAAGTTAATAGTTTATAGTATATAGTATAATATAAATAGACATATAACTGACTCAATATATAGTCACTAGAAAAATTAATGAAGCATGCCATAGAGTACCTTTTAATAAAATTTGCATATTATATCTCTAAAGTTAAATTTCTGAACATATAACTGACTCAGAGCAGTAATAAAAATCAACTTTGGTTTTAATAGATTTTCTGTAATTTCTTGAAAATAGTCTAAAGATCATAAGGTACCTTTTGAAAAATTTCACATTATATATATATTAAATATTTTATTTACACATATAAGTTTCTTAATAAAATTTTATTTTTAATTTTTATAAAAAAA
>RBNI01003771.1:0-15240 GCA_003990745.1 Jimgerdemannia flammicorona
AAAAAAAAAGGCCCCAACTAAAGGAAGTCAAAAAGCAGCCGGATATGATCTGTATACAACTGAAGAAGCTACAGTTTCCAACCAAGAAGTCAAGCAAGTCTACACAGGAATCAGTATCCAAATTCCTGAAGGACATGTCAGAAGAATATGCTATTGCAGCAGCCTAACATTGAAAGGACTCTCAGTAGAAGGAGGAGTCATTGACAAAGATTATACAGGTGAAATTATTATCCTTATCTGAAACCATAGTTGGACATCCTTTAAGATCCCTATTGGTTTCTGCATTGCCCAGATTCTATTTGAAAAAATCAAGTCAATCCTGATAGTCAAGGAAGTCCCTGAACTACTGCCCACCATCTGAGGATCCAAAGGATTTGGCTCATCAAACAAGACCCCAGCCCAACCTACTAGAACAATTCTATAAGAAAATCAAAGACGGATATGTACCAAGTGGCCAATGTCCCCATGGCATTGGAATGTACTCTTCCCGAATGATTGATGATTGCTTCTCATGTGTCAATGAACTGACTCAAAGAAGAACTAACAGAAGGAAAGCTTCTATAACCGAAATCACTACTATTGGATCAGACAAACTGCTTACACTTAAAGCTTTTGTCAATCGAGCATCTGTCAAGATTATGATAGACAGTGGTGCCTCAGGCAACTTTATCAATGAGGAAACAGACAACAGACTCAAGGTCTTCACCTCTCCAGTATAACAAACTCAAGCAGTTGCCATAGCCAATAGAACCTCACATATTATTAAGAACCCCATGATTGATTGGGTAAACTATTCTCTGACCATTAAGAAAGGACACCACAACTTCAAGCTGCAAGGTAAAAAGGACCCACTCAGTTCTAGTGACCCTGGACCAAAGATCACCCATATCAACAAACTATAACTCAAGAAACTGGCCAAGAAATGCCCTCTCTTCACCATCTCCATCCACCCATCCAAAGGAGAACCTGAGAACACTGAAGAAGACTTTTCCAAAGTTGACAGCCATGTCAGACCACTACTCTAGAAATTCTGAGATATATTCCTGAAGAAGCTCCTGAAAGGCCTACCTCCCAAATGAGCAGTGGACCATACCATCAAGACTATTCCAGATGCCAAGCCAGCCTTCAAGTCAATCTACTACATGTCTCCAAGAGAAATAGATGTACTCAAGAAGGAAATCGATGAACTTCTAGAACAAAGATTCATCAGACCCAGTATATCACCCTACAGTACACCAGTCCTCTTTGTTATAAAGAAAGGAGGAGACCTGCAAATATGTATTGATTACTGAGACCTCAATGAACAGACCATCAAGAACTGTTGCCCACTACCCAGGATCGATGAAATATTTGATAGACTTACCAACCCACAATTCATGAGCTCTTTTGACCTATGAAATGGTTACTGGCAAATTGCCATGAAAGAAGAAGATATCTACAAGACAGCCTTCTGAACCCACTATAGACACTTTGAATTCCTGGTTATGCCCTTTGGCTTAACTAATGCTCTAGCAATCTTCTAGACTCTGATGAATACCATCCTGCACCCCTACCTAGACAAATTCATTATTGTCTACATTGATGACATCCTAGTCTTCAGCAAAACTCTGGAGGAATATCTTGAACACCTTGAACTAGTACTACTGAAACTCCAAGAAAACTGACTTTTTGCAAAACTCAGCAAGTGCAAATTCCTCCTGAAGGAAATTCAATTCCTTGAACACATTGTTACTCCAAATGGAATCAAAGTGGACCCCAGCAAAATCTCCACAATCAAGAACTGGCCCAGACCCAAGAAGCTGAAAGACCTCTAGTTATTCCTAGGACTAGCAAATTATTACAGGCGATTTGTTGCCAACATTGCCAAGATCACTACTGCCCTTACTCAGATGACCAAGTACAACAAGAAAGAAGAATAGCCCTGGACCACGAAACAAGAAAAAGACTTCAACAATCTTGTAAATTGGGGACCTGAACAAGATACAGTCTTTCAAGTACTAAAGGATGCCCTGATAATCACTCCAGTACTTCAAGTGGCAAACCCTGTCCTGCCATATGAAGTTACTACTGATGCCTCTGACCTAGCTCTTGGAGCAGTACTCATGCAAGAAGGACACCCTGTGGCCTATCACTCTCACAAATTCAATGATGCCAAAATCAACTACGCAACTCATGAGAAGGAAATACTAGCTATTATAGACAATCTGATCAAATAGTGACCATACCTAGAAGGAGTACACTTCACTGTATTGACTGACCACAAGTCATTAGTCAATATCAAGACCCAGGCTACTCTTTCTCGAAAGCAAGCCAGATGGATGAAAGTCCTCACCAACTTTGACTATGAAATCCAGTACTGCTCTGGCAAGGAAAATATTGTTGCCAATGCAATCTCAAGACCACTAATCAAAGAAGTTATCCAAACCCTCACCTTGGTTACAAACTCCATCATGGAACAAATTATCACAACATGTGCTGATGATAAGGAAGCTCAAGCACTCTGAGAAATTCTGAATAGCGACGATGCTGATAAGCATACCTGGTACCATCAATACCAACTCAAGGATAATGCTATCTACTACAAGGACAGATTGTATGTCCCAAACAACCAAGACCTCTGAAGGACTATCCTATTTGAATGTCATGATACACTTACAGCTAGACATTTAGGATTTGACAAATACTATGAAGTTATCTCCTGAAACTTCTATTGGCCCCACATGGCAGATTAGCTAAAAACCTACATCACTTCCTGTAATGCCTGCTAATACAATAAGTCCTCAACACTAGTAAAACCTGGTCTACTCCACCCTATCCCAGTACTATCTGCTAATTGGAAACAAATCTCTATGGACTTCATTGTACAACTACCCCGAACTAAGAATGGGAAAGATGCAATTGTTGTCTTCATGGACTATCTCAGTAAACAAGCCTACTTTGTACCAACTACCACTACTGCAACAGCACCAGACATAGCTATACTCTTGTTTGATAACATCTTCCGCTATTATGGTCTTCCTAAGATCATTATTAGTGACCGAGACCCAAAATTCACCAGCCATTTTTGGAAAGCCCTCCATGCACACCTTGGAATAAAACTTGCACTATCTACAGCCTTCCACTCTGAAACTGATGGCCAAACTGAAAGAATGAACTGAACTCTAGAACAAATACTAAGGAACTATGTTTCCTACAGACAAGATGATTGGCATGAACACCTCACCGCAGTCGAGTTTGCCTATAACAACAGCAAACAAGCCTCTCTTGGAATGACTCCATTTTCCGCCAACACTGGACAAAACCCAAACACTCCTCTGACACTCATCCAAACTACTGAAGAATCCTCCACAGTTAAAGCTGTTGAAGAATTCCTACTCCGAATGCATAATCTAAGCCAGATCGCAATCGAGAACTTATTGCAAGCTCAAGAACAACAGTCACAGTATGTTAACTAACACCACTGAGAAAAAACCTTTGATATTAGAGAAAAAGTTCTACTAGACATCCAAGAATACTGAGTTGACAACCTGAAGTATAGACCATCTACGAAGCTGAACAGCAAGTTTATTGGACCATTCGAAGTTATTGCACAAGTCTCTCCAACCTCTTACAAATTAGCACTACCAGATACCATTAAGATTCACCCAGTCTTCAATATTCAACATCTTAAGTGATATAATGAAAATGATGATGAGCTATTCTCGAACTGAATAACCAAACCACCTATACCTATTATTATTAATGATCAAGAAGAGTACGAAGTTGAACAAATCCTCAACAAATATGGCCACAAGAACTAT
Source organism: Jimgerdemannia flammicorona (assembly GCA_003990745.1). Taxonomy (NCBI): domain Eukaryota; kingdom Fungi; phylum Mucoromycota; class Endogonomycetes; order Endogonales; family Endogonaceae; genus Jimgerdemannia; species Jimgerdemannia flammicorona. The sequence goes on from RBNI01003771.1 coordinate 3,801, forward strand.
CCTGAGTACCTTGTTAAATGGAAAGGTTACCTGATCCATGATGTAATATGGGAACCCAAGACCAATCTCCAGAATGCTACTGACTTAGTTCAGGAATATGATTCTGTTGTGAAATACTTGGAATGGAGAGAGAAGCAAACTGTTTATTGCTAATTCTTATGTGCTTTTATGTATCACCATTAGTGACGTTTACATGATGACGTAGTTAAGGAAGACTGCACCACTATATATCGAGTTGTAACCTACATATTTCAATACTCCCGCTCAATGAGATATGCAAATTCCCAAACTGCAATACTAAGCTATATGCAAATTCCCAAACTGCAATACTAAGCTATAACCACTGCAAATCTCGCTGTAATGTTCAGACCGCTATCTAGAAACCGAAAAACACCCAAATTGCCTGCTTAAAAACTCGAAAAATAGGTTGAAAAATAGAGATGTGAACATTCATAGATGAGCAATGTTGGTAGAAATCACCAATGCAGGGATCAATGTTAAAGAAGCTTGCTGTCACTCTATTATCCTATCTCATCCCAAATTGTCCTTAATTATCAGCGTAGAGTCCCATAATACCCATTCCTTGCACGCATAAGTCAAACTTTGCCTTTGGAAGGGCTTTAGTCAATGAATCCACTGTCATATATTCTGTTGGGGTGTATTCAAGGTATATAGTGCCGTTTTCCACGCATTCACATATGAAATGATGCTGTATGTCAATGTGTTTCATTCTGGCATAATGTATAGGGTTCTTCGCCAAAGCAATCGTTGATTAGTTATCTTGCTGGAGTAGCATAGAGTGCCGTTGCTTATATCCCAGCTCCTTTAACAGTTCTTGAAGCCAGATAGCCTCCTTTGTTGCCATTGACAATGCTTGATATTCCGCTTGCATAGAGGATGTTGCCACTGAAGGTTGCTTACATGTTTGCCATGAAATGGTTCCGTTGTTTACTTTAAAGATGTATCCAGTCGTAGACCTTCTGTCATCTAAGTCACCGGCCCAATTGGCGTCACAAGAACTGAATAGGCATATAGTACTCCCGCTTTGCTCATTATCACTGCCCAAACTGAGCGTATAGTCCATAGTTCCTTTGATGTATCTGAAAATTCGCTCGATTGCCGTCCAATGGCTATTGTCGTAGTATGAAGAATACTGCGCTACTTTGTTTACCACAAAAGAGATATCAGGTCTCATCCCTTGCATAAGATACATGAGGGATCCCATGGCTTGTCGATAGGGGATGTTATTTCCCTCGGGTGTAGTGTCAGACTTCTTTAGTTTCACGAATGTTTCCATAGGTATCCCGACTGGTTTACATTCACTCATCCCGAATCGCTCAAGAATATTTTGAATATATACCGCCATATTCACTGCTTCCGCCCAAAAGGACTTTGGTAAGCCAGCCGTATTCATTATCGTTCTAGCCATTTCCACTACCATTCGATTGAATCATTCCACCACGCCATTTTGCTGAGGTGTATAAGGGGCTGTTGTAGAGTGCTGTATACTGTTCTTCTTCAAGAAGTGTCTGAAACCTTTGTTGACATATTCTTTACTGTTATCTGAGTATAGGGTTCATATTCTATGTCCCGTCTCATTCTCCATGGCTGCCTTGAATTCCTGGAATTTGTCAAATACCTCGTTTTTCTCCGCAATAAGATATACGTAGACTTTGCGTATATAATCATCAATGAATGTAATAAAATACTTCTTCCCGGAGTATGATGCCGTTCGCATGGGGCCACAAATATCTGTATGAATCAAATCGAGAATGCCAGCCGCTCACTTCGTTCGTTCCTGAAAAGGTTGCCGGGAAGCCTTGTTTGCTGCGCATCTATCGCAAAAGAAATCCGGTAGCATATAGTCCGGTAAACCATATACAGACTTGCTCCTTACCATCCGTTTGAGACTCGTTTTACCAATATGTCCTAAGCATTCATGCATTATATGCCAGAAATCCTCTCCTGTCGTAGTTGCAGAATATGCAGATGTAGCGCCACTCGGTATGCTGTTGATTGTATATAGATTCCCCTTTTTCGATACGTACATTAACTCCTTATTGTTCTTCAGATTGATTACTGTTACACCGTTCGGGTATATATTTACTCCTCTGTCCCTGCGAGCCATCATCCGGCCTATCGAGAAGAGGTTCTTGCCTATATCTGGAATGTATAGTACGTCCACGAAGGTGTCTGAAGGTTCATCAATATTTCCATGTAGATGTATGCCTACGTTGCCTTTCCCTTGAGCATAAATGATGTTATTATCGCCTAGCTTGATAGGTATGGGATGCTCGAACTTCTCGTACATAGAGAACCACTCCCGGTGAGCTGTCATATGCTGTGTTGCGCCCGAATCCATGAGCCAGACCTCTTCACTGCATGCATAAGCGCTGTTCAGCATATAGCTTACATTTGCGCTGGCGCCGATGTTGACATCACCATTTTTTGCTGTCTGAAAAGTGTTTTGTTGACCAGGATTTGTAGATGTCGAACTGGTGGAATTGCATCTGCAACTGGTGTTGGTGGAACTGGCAGTTGGTTCCGAATTTCCTCTTATTTCAATGGTTTCTACATATGGATAGATTGCCACTTCTGCGAAGAATAGACCTCCACCACTGCTGTTTTCGTTGTTGGCATCCACCATGTTTGCCTGCCATTGTCCTTGCTGTTGGTCACCCTTTTCCTTCTTCTTGCGGTTGCAGTTCTGCTCATGATGTCCATGCTTATTACAGTAAAAGCATTTACCATCAAATTTCTCGCGTTGCTGGCCTCGACCTTTGTTTGGCTTGCCTTTGTCTTGTCCACGTGCTCTGCCATAGAATGCTTTCTCGTCGTATTCCTCATTGGCATTGTTGCTGCCTAGCCTTGTTTTCTCATTTAAAAGGCTTGTGACGACATGCTTATAATCTGATAATCTGCCAGATTCCCTCATAGCAGCGACAATCATGTTGTATGCTTTGAGAAGGCCTCGTATAAGAGCCAGGACCTTGTCTTCATCCTTGATAGTGTCCACCAGTGTAGATATAAGAGAATTCACTTGATTCGCCAGCTCGTCGACTCGATTGGCATAGTTCCGGATGCTCTCCTTGGACTTAATTCGAAGATTGAATAGTTGCACCTTTAAGTGGAATCTGTTTGACGCGGATGCCTATTGATGGTGATTGCGTAAAATCTCCCAGGCTTCATTCACCATCGTAGTATTGATTACTAGCTTCATTTGCACATTCAAAAGGGTAAACGTAATCTCCCTTAGTGCTTTGCAATCTTTTGCAGCGTCGTATGTCATTACTTGCACCTATGGCTTCCAGTAGTCCTTCAAACCACATTCTTCTAGGAGATTCTTCATATGGTATGCCCATATGGCGTAGTCCTTACTGTCAAAGACAGGAATCGTCCTCTTTACCATTGATGTTGGCGCTACTGCCAGAATATTCGTCGTCATGGAAGCGAAACCTGTTCCGGCTGTGTTTATGTTCGTGTTACCAGGACTTGGCGGTGTGCTGCTAGTACTGCTTGAACTAGTAGCCATTGTATAGTATAGTATAGTGTATGTGTAAGAGGGGTGTATAGCTGCTAACCAGGGCTCATAACCTATGTTGTGAAATACTTGGAATGGAGGGAGAAGCAAACTGTTTATTGCTAATTCTTACGCGCTTTTACGCGTCGCCATTAGTGATATTTACATGATGACGTAGTTAAGGAAGGCTGCGCCACTATATATCAAGTTATAACCTATATATTTCAATAGATTCCTTAAACAACTGAAACCCAAATACTCTGATACCTATTAGTACATACTATATATTACCCTCCTGAACACTATAATTATCACGAACAAAATTAAGAACTCAGCAAGTCAAGATAAAAGAATACCAGCTCTCTGGAAAAAATAGCAAAACTAAAAGCCAGTCTATTCTCCCCATACTACTGGTGGGAAATGAGGCATAGATATTTAAGAAGATTCCTTAGAGGAAATTCTCCAGCAGTGAATGATGTCTGAATCACTTCCAGTGCACGGCATCAAACACACGACCCTTTAACATGTGAATCCAAAGTGTTAGGCAACTGTACTATGAGCATGCCACTTTCTGAGAAAAATAGACTTCACCAGACTTTTGACCTCCCAAATGGTGTAATGACACTAGAACAAAATTAGAAGGCCTCGACAAGGACATCGAAAGCTAAGAAGGAGAGAGTTGTAAGCCCACAACCTCCAAGCCACTGAAATTACATATGACCTCCGAACAAATCTAGAAATCATCTGCTTGATTATGAAGCTGAGTCAAACCAAAGTCACAGTGCACAAAGCTGAGTCAACATGAAGTCACAGAATATAAGATTTACACAAATAAGATCTTACCAATCAGGACCAAATATATATATATCGAGTACAAAGATGCATTGAAACAGAGAACTAAAACAAACAACAACAAATACACAAACATGACTACTGAGATCTACAACTGCATCCGTACTAACATTTGGAATACCATTGTCAACCGAGCTACACCCCCTCTGCCCCTCATGAATATCCATAGCCTAGCACTCCTCTACTTCATGGAAGCCCGATGGAATGCTCTGAACATGCTTAATGAGGCCCACTGAATCAGACAAATCTCAAGCTACTACCAGATCAGCTGCCTCCTGGAAGACATGGTTGAACACCACCATGATACAGATATTACCCAGATGTCTCAACACCAGAAGCTCATTGCATGCAAATACAGAGAACTCTTCTACAAATACAGCACTTTTATTCTCCGCCTCTGAGTTACTACCAGTGAAATGGTTGCTACTCTATCCTATGGCCAAATTGACGATATGATACAAGAACTCAACCACAAGTACCTTGAGTATGTTAAAACCACAGACAGAACCTTCCCGCACCCTGACAACCATATTCTGCAAATGTCTCAAGTCAGATACATGATGAAGAACATCTATGATATAATCCACTTTGATGAAGATGAAGCAGAAGACAATGATTCCTCTGACGCCAACATGACCTCAAGCCAAGGATCTCTACCAATCCTGATTACACCGCTGACCTTGCTAATGGGCTTACAACAGTTCATAACCACATACGAAACATATTGGGACAATGACCACTGGTACGAATATCAACCTGCATTCACCCCTGATTACTTCAACTATAATGAAGAGACTGGAGAACACAACCTGTACCTTCAGACAATCCTTGAAATCGAACCAACCACCCCGCCACCTGAGTATGAGTGATATGAACCATAGCTGCCAGTTTACTACAACCTCACAACTCATAGTACTGTAACTTATAGAAGGTATACAGACAGCGAATCTGATAAAAGCAAAAACAATGCACCCCTCCTTTGCCCACTAACACCTTATCCAGTATATGAGACAGATGATGCTATCCTGTGGGACAGTGATGAAGTCTCAATGTATTATTACCTTAGCAAATAAGGAGAAGTAATCCGCGAACCACTCTTCCTAGACAACTACTTCATCAGAGATAATATCATTGATGGTGATATCATTGAAGACTACCCAGACAGTGCCTAAACCTATAAATAGCTTAGCAGTCATAGTATAGTTAGATTAGCATTGTATGATGTGACTGTGAACTGACTCAGCAGCCAGACAATCTCTTGACATATCAGATCACACTTGTACTATGTGACTGCATTCCAACTCAGCAAGGCACTTAGTGCTATATCCATATCTAGCATAGTCCAGATAGCCCCTCACTAGTATAAATACCCCCTCTCCCAGACCTCAGAATCTCAGACAAAAAACAGACTTGAATATATAAGAACATTTCTGAACACTTCCCCACAATACCCCTTCATACAACTACTCCTAGTATAGCAATATCATGAATAGTGAATAAACCTATTTAATAACCCACAAACCACTCTTAAGTAAATCTGCTCCCCATTAGGTCCCACTCCTAACCCCATCACGAAATTTCCTAATTAAGTATTGTCTGCAGTGATATACCAATTCAACTAAGCTGGTCTTAGTTTCTTGAACTTCCTGAAATACAGAAAAATCCTGAACATTCAGAACTAGTCCAGAAAAGGACTTTGGTTGAGACATCAACCCAATCTTAAAATCAATAAGCATAGAGGATGTACTCTATACAAAATTGATCTTAACCATAAGAAAACGGTCTTCTAGAACATCCAAAACTTCCAGAAAACCCTTTCAGAACTATGTAACAGTTACCCTAAAAAGCAACCCTCTTACAGTGGTCAAAGGTATCACTTGGTGGAGAAAATCTATAGGTAGAGTGGGGGGAGAGTTGGAGTAGTGGGCGAGAAGGTGGTCTTTATTTGAGAGAGAGTAGGAAGGGGCTCCCCTATAGAGATTGAGTAGTGGGAGAAAATATTGTAAACTTATTAATAGATGAGTAATAAATGGCAGAGTCTAAGTGACTTTAAAAAAAAAAAAAAAGATATTTATATATGATCTGAAAGAAAGATCTGAAAGAATCTTGGAAAGAAAGAGAAATGCCATGAAATAAGTTCTCAGCAAAGCTGACTAATACTATTCTACAATGTTCCAAAAGGTTCCATAACTAGCTAAGATAAGATACTTGGTACCAAGAAAAGACAAGAATGTTTTAATAGTATTTGGGTGCTGAGAGAAGATTTCTAAGCAAGTAGAAGGTGGCAGAACATAGTAGAATATTCAAAAAATAACAAGAAAAGACTAACTGAAAGATGTGAAAATATACTAAGACTAAATATAACTGTGAAATTATTATATCTAGGAGAGGAGGAAGAAGGCCCAGCAGGAGCCAGGGGAGCGAACTCAGAGCCAGTGTCAAAGTGAATGGAAGACATGTGAAAGAGCATATATAAGGGGGATGAACAAAGAATGTAACCAAAATTGCATCAGCCATTTATTGCCATACAAAAGCATGGTCCTTGTATACAAAATACATCATCTCAAAAGAGAGGATGTGCTACAACTCGGGGCGAACCGAATTAGGAACCACATAACAGCCAGAGATAAGCAGAGATAAAGGAAGAGCCAATCCCAGTTGCAGGATAAAAATCACAAACAAATACAAACAAAACAAATCCAAATCGAGATTAAAAAAAATTCTTGTCCCCTCTGAGGTCTCACACTCACTCTGGGGTCTTGGCCTTACTCCACTCCCCTCCACTGCCTTCGGCCCCTTGCTTCGCTCGGGATCACTGTCTGCGGCTCGCTCTGTTTTGGCCTCACCTCTCGCTCATGCTCACCCCTCCAGAGTCTGCAGATGTTTTTTAATCTCGATTTGAATTTGTTTTGTTTGTGTTTTTTGTGATTTTTATCCTGCAACTGGAATTGGCTCCCTCTTTATCTCCGCTTATCTCTGGCAGTCATGTGGTTCCTAATTTAGTTCACTCTGAGTTGTGGCGCATCCTCCCTTTTGGGATGATATATTTTATATATAAGGACCATGCTTTTGCGTGGCAATAAATGGCTGATGCAATTTCAGTTATATTCTTTGTTCGTCCCCCTTATACATGCTCTTCCATATGTCTTCTGTTTGCTTTGACACTGGCTCTGGGTTCACTCCCCTGGCTCCCACTAGGCCTTCTTCCTCCTCTGCTGTACTGCCTGCCCTCGGGGCCTCCGTTCTCATCAATGAAGTTATGGATGAGGTTCCTCCTCCTCCTCCCCCTGCCTTCACCCCTGCCACTGTCTCATTTGAGACTTACATCTTGGTCGCTGTTCTCTCCCTCCCTCTGGATCTTTGTCCTTCTGGTCATCTGCTCCTTTCTCAGTTCCAGTCAGTTCTTGCCCTCTCCACCAAGGAGGCTCGTCTCCACCATGATGTCGATGTCATCGCTCCATCCACCATTTGCTACTCTATTCTCCCCGAGGCCCACTGCCAAGCTCTCTCTGAAGAGGTTTATGCCACCACTGCTATCACCAAGCTTGCCACTGCTGATGCTACCGCTGCTTCCGCTGCCACTACCTCCGCCTCCTTCCACCATGCCTGTGCCACTTTCGTGGCCTTTGCCTCCTCTCGTCTCTCAGATACTGCCCCTTTCTGTGGCTTCACCATCTATAAAGTTCTCTCGGTTGCTGCTGACATCGATGCTATACATCGTTTTCTCCTCACCGGCACCTCCTTCATTGCTCACCTCCATGAGCAAGAGACATCTCATACCGCTGCCGCTGCTCACACTGCCGCCACTGCTCCTCTCTCTGCCTCTCCTGAGGTTTCAGTCTCCAAGGCCATCTATGCCGAAGCTCACACTGCTGCCCATGCCGAGGTTCATTCCTTCGCCACTGCCGCCACCAAGGCCCCCTCCAAGACCCCTGCCAAGACCCCCACCAAGCCTAACCAGGCTTCATCAGCCTCTTCTCGGTCCCCCTCCCCTGCCAAGGCCTCCTTCTCCTCTATTCCCCCAGCCCCCAAGTATGGCCGTCAACTCGGTTTCTGCCCTGTTGGGGCTTGGCCTTATGCTGTCTACTCTGGTTGCCTCCACTATACCTACTGGCACCCGGCCAAGTCCGTCTGCCCCCATGGTGGTGTTCCTTGCACTGCTGCCCCTTCAGCTACTCGCTCTCCCTCCGCCCCCTCTGCCAGTTCCTCCTCTGCCTCCTCTCCCCATGCCCCTGAATGTAAGGACTGTATGAAGGCCTGTGGCTGAAAGGTCTGGCACTCTGATGGGGTGTGCTCTCACTCGTCGGGTTCGCCACCTTCAAAAAAAGTCAGAGAGAAGGAGAAGACCTCTTGCTCTTAAACTTTCCCCTGGCATGGTTCTCTCCCGGTGTCCCCGTCCCTTCTCGGATTCCATTGTCGCTTCTGGTATACCCTGAGTGGTTCCTCATGTTGTTCCCCCTCCGCCTTTCCCAGTTGCTTGTCCTGAACTTTCAGGTTTATTCTTCTTCTGGGGCTTGGCTGACTGCCCCCTTTCTCCCCTTCAAGTCTTTGCCCTCTCCCTGGGTCCTCGCTTTGTTTTTCCTGCGACTCCCTCTCAATTCTCCTCCACCAATCCAACTCATCTTCTGTGCTTTCATCGCGCTCTTGATCTTGCCATCTTCTTTGAGGATCATAGTGAGATGCCCTCTCACTATTTTGTTCCTAGCAATTGGGTCTCCCCTCCCAATATCTCTTCACACTATATATTCCTCGATATAGCTTGCTTGCTGTCCATTCCTGGACATGCTCGCTCTTGCTTAGTTTCAGACCATGCTGTATATACTGCACTTAAATCGGTCAAGCAACTGCCTTCACACTTACTCACAGTCACTGATAAGAATCAAGGTTTTGCGCTTATTCCTAAATCACTCTACCTCGATGGCCTTTCTGCCCTCCTTCGAGCCATGGCTTACGAGTCTAGTGCTCTTGGATTGGATGAGGTTCTCACTCTTCTTCAGGTTTCTCTGGCTCATGCTAGATCGCTCTTAGACTCTCTTTTTGCAAACCCCATTTTTAACTTCTTTCAGGACTCTTTGTCCTCTCCGGATGTTCATCTTCCGGTTTTCTATGTCCTTCCTAAAGTTCACAAGCCTCTTTTGGCTTAGCGTCCTATCACGGCTGCTTTTTATTCGTCTACCACCGAGATTTCAAAGTGGCTTTCCTGCTTCTTCCTCTCCTGGATGGCCCTTCTTCAGCACCATCTTGGGCCTGAGTATACCATTCTTTGTGATATCCAGGAGCTCACCCTTCTCTGCTCCACCATTGTACCTGTTCATCGTTTTTCCCTCCTGGCCTCTGGTGATTTCTCCTCCTTTTATACTACTATTCATTTTGATGAGATTGATAATTGTCTTCAATTCTCGGGTTCTATTGTTTTTCCTTTGAATTCCCCTATTTTATTAGCTTCTATTGTTGAGCTTATGCTCCTCATCTGCTACTCTAATTTCTTTGAGTCGGCTCTTGGCTGTTTTCACTAGATATCTGGTATTGCTATGGGAATAAATTGTACCCCCACCCTTGCCAACTTGGTTGGCTTAACTCATGAACTTCGTGTAATACATGATCCTACTTCACCTCTTTCCATTGTGTTCTGGGCTGGGGATATCTTCTTTCACTGATATATTGATGACTTCATTGTTTTCACTGTTGCTGGTGTCGATATCCCTAGTGTATTCCGGGGTGTCTACCCTTCCCATCACTCTATTACCTGGGTGTGTAGTACAACTAATATTCCTTTTTTAGACCTTTCCATTTCTCTTTCCCCCTTTCAAACTGTTGTATATTCTTATTTTCCTCATTCTCAACAGTTCCCTGACTTCTTGTCCAACCATCCTCATCGCACTCTTCTTGAATGTGTTCGTGGTGAGGCTTGTCATCTTACTTTATACTGCTCCCGTCATTCTGATTGAGTGTCTGCTGTTCGGGTTCTTGGCAACTTTGTTGTCCATTATCATGCCTACCCAATTTCTATCATTCGTGATCTTCTTGCTTCAGTTGAATGATCTGTTGTTTACTCTTCCCTCCTCTCTCCCTCTTATTCCCCCTCCCTTCCCTCCCTCCCCCCTTACCTACTCCATACCCCCTCTTTCTTCCCACCCCCGATTCTCATTGTATCATTTGATCATGCTCGATGGGTTGCTCAATGCCCTGACACTGTCCTGCACTCTTCTCTTTCATGCCATGGACTTTCGTCTCTTCCTCGATGCCCTCTGATTACCTGTTCGCATCTTTCTTCTATTTCTTCTCTAATCTATTGCTCTCATTTTGCATTTTCATCACCTTCTGGTGTCTCCGACTCTATCAGAGAGGATTAAAAAACATCCTTATCCCCTCCAGGGTCTCATGCTCACTCTGGGGTCTCGGCCTTACTCTGCTCCCCTCTGCTGCCTTTAGCCCCTCGCTTCACTTGGGATCGCTGCAGCTTGCTCCGTTTCAGCCTCACCCCTCACTCACGCTCACCCCTCCAGGGTCTGTGGATGTTTTTTAATCTTGATTTGGATTTGTTTTGTTTGTGTTTATTTGTAATTTTTATCCTACAACTGGGATTGGCTCCCTCTTTATCTCTGCTTATCTCCGGCAGTCATGTGGTTCCTAATTCAGTTCACCCTGAGTTGTAGTGCATCCTCCCTTTTGAGACAATGTATTTTGTATATAAGGACCATACTTTTGTGTGGCAATAAATGGCTGATGCAATTTCAGTTACATTCTTTGTTCATCTCCCTTATACACACTCTTCCACATGTCTTCCGTTTGCTTTGACACTGGCTCTGGGTTCGCTCTCCTGGCTCCTGCTGGGCCTTCTTCCTCCTCTACTTAAGCATATCTTTTTGACCTTTTCTAATAAGCCTCTTTTCTCTCTACTCTTCTTTTTAAAACTCTTACAAATAAAATATATAATTCTAATCTAGAATATATATTATCTTTTTATATTCTTTACTTTCTATTTTTTCAGACTTTATTTATATACTTCATTTTGTTTTTTTACTATCTTTTTTTTTTTTTTTTTTTTTTTTTTTTTTTTTTTTTTTT
>RBNI01003772.1:0-15238 GCA_003990745.1 Jimgerdemannia flammicorona
GTACCAGAGCCAACCATCTCTTTGCAGCCCTACCAGACTGGCTCACCCAGAAGATCAAGGAACAAGGTCTTCCCCAAGGATGCCCCCACTACTCATGGTGTTTTGCTCAAGTACAAAGAAGAGCCTGCGAAATCCTTGCTGCACAAGTTCCACGAAATCAAGAATACAAGAAGGATAACCAAGATAGAAGAAATCCTACCAGGAGAAATGATCAAAAGAATGACCAAAGATATGATCAAAGATATGATCAAAGGAATCAGCGAAACCCCAGAGGACCCAGACCTCCCACTGAGGATGAAAAGAGACAGCTCTGTGAAAAGGGATTGTGCTTCATCTGCAAGAAGGCAGGATATATCTCAGTCAAATGTCCCGAGAAGAGAAACAGATCAGGCGAACCCAGTAACCAGAACATTACTGTCATCAGAGAAGGTCCAGGAAAGAAGAACCCCGAGAATGTCATCAAAGTACAGAAGATATGGTACAGGGCTACCATACCCACTAAGGCCCACCCAACTGATGCTGGATATGATCTCTACAGCAGTCAAGACCTCACTATTCCACCAAGTACCAATGCTACAGTGTGAACAGGAATTGCAATGCAAGCTCCCAGAGATACATACATCTGCCTTACTGAGCGAAGCAGCCTAGCCAAAGAGTTCAACATTGGACTAGGAGGAGGAGTAATTGACCAAGGATTTACTGGTGAAATCTGTGTCATCTTGCGAAATTTTGGAGACACATCATTTGAAGTCAAAGTAGGCCAAAGAATTGCCCAAGCAATCATTGAAGAAATCCGTCAAGATCTCACCATTGAAGAAGTCCCTGAACTCTCCCAGACAGACTGCGGCAAGAAAGGGTTTGGATCTACCAACAAACCTCCCAGTCAAAAGGTCACTACCATGAAGGAAGATGATGAAAACTGGTACAAGAGAATTGCAGATGGTTATGCACTATGTGGACGATGCTCTCATTCTATTCGAATGTATTGCATGGAACATGTTGGTGAATGCCATGCATACCTCTCCAAAGTTTTCAAAATTCAATCTGAGAAACGCCAAGCCCCACAGACTGAGGAACCCAAACAAGACAACCCTCCTTGTGAAGGATGGGGAGAAACTGACTTCGAGGAGACTGATAGCAATTGGGACAACAATGAGGATGAAGAACTCAACACTATCAAGAAGGAGGACAGTTGCATCAAATTCACAGGCCAAGTCCACAGACAGAATGTCAATGTCTTGCTTGATAGCGGTGCTACTGGAAACTACATCAGCACCAAGACTGCCAAGAGAATTGGAGCCCGAAGCAGACCAACTACTGAGAAAAGAAGTGTTACCTTCGGTGATGGAAAGACTGCACCATTGACCAAGATCTGTGAAGATCTCTTGCTCAAGATTGGCAAATATCAAGAAAAGTTAGACTTCAGCATTATAGATCTTTCAGGACAGGACATCATCCTAGGAAAAGCCTGGTTGACCCAGCACAACCCAGATATCAACTGGAGAACCAATGAGGTTAACCTGACCCACGAAGGCAGAAAGATCACCCTGACACCCCAGGAAGGTACCAACTACCAAGGAATTGAAATCATCTCTGCCATTCAAATGAAGAGACTCTCTCGAAAGAAGGGAAACACCTACTTCATCTGTACAGTACAAGAAGTTACTGAAGCTACAAGCAGCCCAATTCCAACAGAGGCTCAAGAACTGTTTGAAGAATTCCAGGATGTATTCCAAGATCCTCAAGGACTTCCACCCAAGCACCAAATCCAACATGGAATTGATCTTATTCCAGGATCTGAACCCCCGTACAAGAGTATCTACCAACTGGCCCAACCCGAGCTCAAGACTCTCAAGGATAAATTGACCAAACTACTGGCCCAAGGATACATTGAACCCAGCCGCTCTCCATTTGGAGCCCCCATTCTATTTGTCAAGAAGAAGGATGGCTCTCTGCGAATGTGTATTGACTACAGAGCTCTCAACAAGATCACCATCAAGAACCGGTATGCCTTGCCCAGGATTGATGAATTGCTACACCAAATCTTCAAGGCCAAGACCTTTTCTCTATTGGATTTGCGAAATGGTTACCACCAGATTCTCATTGATGAGAAGGACATTGAAAAGACAGCTTTCCGAACACAGTTTGGACACTACCAGTTCCGAGTCATGCCTTTTGGATTGACCAATGCACCAGCAACATTCTAGTATCTGATGAATGATATTTTTGGACCACTCCTCAACATCTGCGTCCTTGTGTATATTGATGATATACTAATCTACAGTGAGACAGTAGAGTTACATTACACCCATCTCAGACAAGTACTGACCCTCCTGCGAGAACACCAGCTCTATGCCAAGATGAGCAAGTGTAAATTCTATCAAGACCAGATCAAGTACTTAGGACACATCATTTCTGCTGAAGGTATCAATGTGGACCCCCGAAAAGTATCAGCCCTCAAGGATATCCCTATCCCTACTACCCTCAAGCTACTCCAGTGCTTTCTGGGTATTATCGGTTATTACCGAAGGTTTATCCAAGGATACTCTGCTATTGCAGCCCCACTGACCAGCCTGGCCCACAAAGGAGTGAATATCAAAAATGAATGGACCCCCGAATGTACCCTGGCTATGGACTACCTCAAGAGACTCCTTACTAAGGCCCCAGTGCTGATTGCACCTGACCCTACCAGACCATTCGCCCTGACCACAGATGCCTCTAATATTGCTATTGGAGCAGTACTCAGCCAAGAGGACCGCCCAGTGGCCTATCTTTCCCAGAAGCTCAAGCCAGCTGAGACCCGGTATACCACCCATGAGAAGGAACTCCTGGCTATTGTCACTGCACTCCAGGAATGGCGCCACTTCCTCCTAGGACAGCCATTTATAGCCTACACTGATCACCATGCACTGCGGTATATTCACACACAGCCTATGCTGACCCACAGACAAGCCCGCTGGATGGAAATCATTGCCAACTTTGATATGGAAATCAAGTATATCCCAGGCAAAACCAACCGTGTGGCTGATGGTTTCTCCAGATACATGGAAGATGAACTTGTCTTCATGATCGAAGTAATTGGAGACCTTACCCAAATGATCAAGGATGGCTACCAGCAAGACAGCCCCCTGACAAATTTCCTTCAAATCTGCCAAGACCCAGAGGCCGAGGTCCCAGAACCCATGAGGCAAATGGCCAAGAGATTCACCTACCGTGACAGACTTATCTACAGGGACCATGACAGAGTGGTTGTACCCAACAATGATACTCTGCGACTCAAGATCATGCAGGAACTCTATGATACTCCTGCAGCAGGACACTTTGGTTTTGAAAAAACCTACAACCTCCTCTCAAGAGAGTTCTATTGGCCAAAGATGACCAAGGATATCAAAGACTTTGTGGCCTCATGCGAGATATGCCAAAGGTTCAAAAGTGGTAACAAGCTACCAGCAGGACTCCTACAACCCTTGCCTATCCCATGTCACAACTGGGACCAGATTGCAATGGACTTCATTGTCCAACTCCCCAAGACCAAGGCAGGATGGGATGCCATAGTAGTATTCGTGGACCGCCTAAGTAAACAAGCCCATTTTGCACCCACCAAGACTACTGCTACAGCACCAGAGATTGCTGAGATCTTTCTCAACCAAGTATTCAGACTACATGACATGCCTAGCACTATAGTATCTGACCGAGATGCCAAGTTCACCAGCAACTTCTGGAAGGTATTTTTCTCCCTCCATAGAACTAAGCTGAAGTTCTCCACTGCCTATCACCCTCAGACTGACGGTCAAACTGAGTGAACCAACAGGACTCTCAAACAGATGCTTAGCATCTTCTGCTGTTACAAACAAAATGATTGGGACAAGTACCTAGCCTATGCCGAGTTTGCCTACAATAACAGTCAGCAAACCTCCACAAAGAAGACTCCATTTTTTCTGAACCACGGTCAACACCCAAGGACCCCAAGTACCACTGCGAAATCAGCAGTCCCAGCAGCCCAAGATCTGGCCGAGACCATTTCTGACCTTACGCGAATAACAAGAGATGCTCTCATAGAAGTACAAGACTATCAGACCAAGTATGCAAACTTGAAGCAAAGAGAAGCCTCCTACAACATTGGCGACATGGTCATGCTTAGAACAGACCACCTCCATCCAGACACCCTGGCATAACAACCAGCCAAGAAACTCCATACTAGAAGAATTGGACCATACAAGATCGTGGAAAAAATCAGCGAAGTCAACTACAAGTTGCAACTTCCCCACAATATCCGAGTACACCCAGTATTCCATATCAGCCAATTGGTGGACTACCATGAAAACCCATTTCCCGAGCGTACAGTTCCACCACTACCCCCAATCAGGATCAATGATCACGAGGAATTCGAAATTGAGGAAGTACTTGACCACAAGGTCTGCAAATATCCCAAAACAGTCAAGCGCCTTTTTCTGATCAAATGGAAGGGTTATCCTACCCATGACGCCACCTGGGAAAAAGAAGAAGCCCTGAAGAATGCACGTGAAGCCCTTCAGGACTACATGGAAACGCTCACCCCCCAGCAAAGGAAGGAACTACAGCTCTAGGTATAGGAGCATACAGTGAGCAAAAAGGATACCACATATTTCTATCTGGAAACATATAATACCAAACATTGCGAAGAAAGGAACACTATGGATAACCAACAAGAAGATATCTGAGCAAAAGGACAATCTCGTACAGTACAGCAAAACGCATTTGAACAATCCATTTCATGCCATCTGTATCATCTCCACTGGATGATGACGGACGCTTCATGTGAAACTTAGGAAAGCCGACAACGTCGAAACCAGTCTAAGTCCATCCACGTGACAGATATTGTTACTAGGAATTGTCTCAGATTATAAGAAAAGTCTATTTCCGAGAGGTTCGAACCCCCAGCCATGACAATGGGAGCCCTCGCCCTAGACAAGGATGGCCAGTCCTCGCAAATGCACCAACCAGACAAAAAAAAAATGGACCAAGACCTGTTAACCCTGTATAACCACAACTACGAGTGACAAGATCTTTGAAATCAGAATTTTCTCATGTGACCAGCACATGCTCCACTTACAGCACAGGTCATGCATTTTGCCAGAAAGCATGACCAAAGGAAGGTTACATCAGATGGGTGAATAAGTATAAATACCCAAGGCAAGAATACCCCGCAACTCTCATCCCCCTTTCCTCACAAAGAAAAGACAAGACAAGAATGCCTGCCACCCACCGCCAAACTGCCCACCGTAGCCAGCCCCTCCCAAGCCAGGTTGACCGCCTCTTTGGACACATCCAGGTTGCCATCCAAGGAAGGAACCACCGCTCAGAGGCCCTTAACCTCTCCAGCCAGGACCTAGGACACTATGTTCTCAACTGCCGTGAAGTTATCGAGAGGGCCTACCTTGCTACCAGCCACCTGGAAATATGGCATGAATATGAAATCAGCCATCAACTCCTCCAACAGGCAAAGGACCTGCCAATGGACCAAGTCTCTGACTGGACTCACCTAGACAGGTACGAGCAAAGACTTGCCAAGAAGGTCCACCAAATCATGTGCCATGCACCCTTTGCAATTCTCAACCTCAACTATATACAACTGAAGGACTTCCAGAACCTCTCATTCCCTGAGGTTGACGAACTTGAAGTCAAGGTCGCCCAAGAAGCCAACTCCTGGATTGCCCTCAAGTCTACTGACTGCAAACCCTACTGGAGCCCCCTCCTGAATGACAACCCTGACCAATGGCTCCAAGGCCTCTCTGATCTCTTTGAAGGACCACCCATCCGAATGGATATTCCCAGGCATGAAGATCAAGAGCCCTACTTGGATGGCCCCAACTGCATCAGATGGAGAACTCCTACACCAGCACCTATCCCAAGGCAAGAACCATTTGCAGACCTCATTGACTTCTCCATCCTGGACAACGAGCCATCTGCAACCACCACCCCCCCTGTCCCTGAAGAAGATGGTAACATCTCTGAAAAGGATTCCCCACCTTTCTCTCCCCTGGTTCTCAATTTCTCAATCAACAAGGACATTGATTTCTAAGGGGGGAAGGATATAATAGAACGAGCGAACAGATGGGACGTGACGAACGACGAACGACGAACGATCACGTGACCCGGCGATGACGTCATCATATGATCGAGCACGGCATATGAATTATGAATGATGGATGATGCGAAACGACGCGGAAAACGATATTTAGCTTATCCCTAACAACTGGCGCCGCAGCAACAGTTGCCACAGCTGCTGATCATTGCCTAATAATTGAGGTCCTGATCACAAAGATATTCTTTATCCAAAACCACCTGACAAAGGTCGCGATTACAAACCTCATTATAGTTACCAAATTAGTCACTCATACTTAGTCAGAAATCACAGACAAACTTGTATAAATACCCCCCAGTTTCCATCTGAAATAAAGCAGTTTTAGTTCAGTCCTTGATACAAGAATCAAGTCTCCCCCCACACACACACATTCCCCTGAGTCTTAGTAATGACATCTAAGTGACTCTAGTGTTTCTGACTAAACTCCAGAAGCCTAGCTAACTTCTGCCAGAACTGAGACTGGTATACAAATCACAAAGACTTAAGTAAACCCATTGAACCTGAATTCCAAGGCGAATTCAGTCTGTGCACAGCAAGGAACAAGACTCTCGAAATAGGGCACAAGAGAAAGACCTTTAAAAGATAAGGCACACAAGAAAGACCTTTGAAAGATAAGGCATACAAGAAAGACCTTTGAAAGATAAGGCACTGCCGCTATAACTACTTAAAGCGAGTGCTTCCTCAACTGAAGGCTTCTTGGTACACATTGTGTACTAAGTCCCTAAGTAATAGTCCACTTCCCTAAATATCTAAAGGATAAGAGAGGGATAGAAGTGAGAGTTATTACAAGCAGGGTGGCCTAAGTGCTTTTGACTGGCAGCAGGTGGGGAGGGGTTCAGGCCAGGGAGGGGGCATGAGGGGGCTACTGGTGGGTGGATGTGGAAGAGGAGGTGGTAATGGTAGAGGCCAAGGGTCTGAGAGGGCGAGCTTTGTAGAGACAGTGAAGGGGAGACAGCAGACATCTGGGCTGGAGGGCTGGCTGAGAAGGAGCAAGGAGAATGAGAAGGCTGCAGTGTGTAGAGGAGTGGCTCTTGGAAGAGGGGGTAGTAGAGCTGGAGAAGTAGTAGCTGGGGGGAGTGTGACTGCTAATAGTGATGAGACTGCCAATCTGGAAAAAAATCCAGATGTGACAGCTAATGACAAGGCTAAGTGGCTGAGGCTTGGAAGACAAGGGGATTTGGTGGATGGCGTGATGGACCTGATGGTGGCCCTGTTATTCAAAAAATCAATTTTGGCATTCATGGTTACACTGTACTTCTGGGGCTTAGTGGTGATAACAAAAATAGTACTGGGGCTTATCACTAAGCAGGTGATAGGAGCCGCGTCAGTGAAGTTTTTGAAGGAACTGGAGGGAGTGGAGGTGGGTTTTGAGGAGGCTGCACTACTGGAGGAGGTGCTGAAGATTGGATTGGTAGTTGGGGAGGTATGTGTTCCAATGGCACATTGCCTGAAGTGGGACCCCAGGGTGGTCCAACTGCTGGTGAAAGGAGTGCCCACAGTGATAGTGGTAGAGACAAGGAGGAGAGTTGAGGAAGTCATGGCTAAATATGGAGAGGTGGTGGATATCAGATTCAGGGTCTGGGAAGGGACCTCACTCAGGACTAGTGATGTGGATGTGAGGATTTGGCTGGCTGGGAAAGAAGCTATTGGGAAGGCAAGGGACTAGCCTTCAGTGATGGTCTGGAGAGCAATCTTATACAAGGTAATAAGAGTGAAGAGAGGTGAGGAGGAGGAGAAAGATTTATTAAAAGCACTAGAAGAGTTAAGTAGTACTATGAAGTAACAAGTGAAGACTTGGGAGGCTTTTGTAGAGTCAATGCACTTAGAGGTAGTGTATGGAAAGCAGATTTGAGTGAACAAGGAGCAGTGGGAGAGGGCTCAGAGGTATAAGAGACAGAAGGAGCTACTGGCTAAGCTGGAAAATAGACCACTGGAGGATGCGAGTAAGATGAAGGGCACTGGGGGGGCCAAAGCAAGTGTCTGGGCCAGTGAGAGAGATGGGAAGGCTGGAAAAGAGAAAGGAGAGGATATGAAGAAGCCTGGGAATGACCCATATGCTGATGGTATACTGGAGGTTTGGGAGGTAGACTGGGAGGACTCCCCTACCCCTACCCCTCTTATCAGGTGAGGCCCAGCTTCCCAAAACAGAGTGGTGGAGGATGTACCAATGTGGGGGGCCCAGAGGGTGCAATTCAGAGTTCCGAAGGTAGTAAATGGGGGACAAGTGGTGGCAGCTGGAGAGGAGGAACTGGTGGATGTCCCAGAGGTATAGGATGAGTCTGCAAGTGCTGAGACTGACACCACAATACTGGATAGAAGGAGACTGGTAACTCTGGGTGGAAAGGAGATGGGGAACCTACTTTAGATGTGCCAGATGATGAATAACCTAGCAGCAGAAGAGTTGGGAGAGGTGGACTTGAGAGTGATAGATGATGAGCATTGGGCATGGATACTGCAGGGGGAGGGAGTGATGAAGGCATTGAAGGTGGAAATTCTTGCAGTATACCTAGAGGAAGGGTATGAAGTGGATAAGGAGAGGGAGGCAGAAATGGCGGTTGTTGCTAGGAAGAGGGCTGAATACTGTTGGAACAAGTGTCATAGATTGCAGCTCTGGCAGAAGGCCTGCCTAGAGTATCAGGAGGATTTTGAGGAGAAGGTAGATGGGGAAATGAATGACCTGCTGGCTGGATTGAAGGCTCAGAGGGCTGAAGAGGCAGAGATGACTGTGGAACATAATCTGGATATAGCACAGAAGGAGATAAATATAGAGCAGTAGAGAACGATTGATAGTATAACATATTTCATCATGAACAATACAACCAATATTTTTTCTTTGAATGTGAATGAGTTATGGAGCACTGCTAGATGTAGGAATATTTTTACTTGGATGAAGAGATTGGAGGCCAATCTCTTCCTCTTGCAGGATGTCAGGTGTGAGGATGATTCTGATAGGATAGAATGGATAAAGGAATGGGAAGGTGTAGCAATTTGGAAGGGCAAGGTCAGGATTCTGATTTGGAAAGGCAGAGGGGAGATAAGGGATGTGAGGAGCTGGGGGGAGAGACTGGTCTGGGGTGAGTGGATTTGTGCAGACAGGGAGCCAGTTATGGTTGGCTTCTGTTACTATCCTGCTGTATGGGGTGAATGTGTCGATTGAGTGAAGGGTCTCCAGGAGAGTGGGATCCTTGCAGAGGCTGGGGTGGATATGCTTGGGAGAGATTTCAATATAGTTCAGGATATACTGGTAGACAGAATAGATGGAGGACAGGGTGCTGAGAGCAGGAGTGGAGGGCTGGCAGTGTGGGAGGAAGTAGAAAGACTAAGTGCACTGATTGATGCCATCTCTCTCCACATTATACACACTTTTCCGAAATACTTTCAACTTGTTTATTGGAGAAAGATACTAAGGCAATGTCAACCAGTAAGCAAGCCAATGTGCGTACTAGGTCAGGCGGACCTGGGGCCTTCAACTGGCAGCATGTTGGGAGAGGGAATGGGCTGGGGATGGGGTCTTTTGGCAGCTCAAGTGGACAGGACAGCTTGGACAGTAGAGGAGGCACTGGTGGGGGGGCTAGAGGGTAGCAGGGAAGGAGCTTTGCAGACATGCTGAGGACTGGGGGCTGGCTGATGGGAGCTCACAGGGGACAGGCAGGAGGGAAGGGGAAGTTAAAGGCTGGGGATGCTGGGGGAGTGGGGCCTTTGCAGGTGGGAGGTAGAGGAAGTAGAGTAGCTGCTGGAGGTAGTGGTGAGACTACTGATGGTGGTGTAATGGCAAATCAGGAAAAAAAAAGAGATGTGACAGCTGATGGCCAGGGGGGACAGGGGTTCCCCAAGTGGAAGGAGGACCTGGCGGATGGTGTAACAGGACTGGCAGTGGCCCCATTGCTCAAGAAGTCAATCTCAGAGTTCACAGCCACCTTGTACTTCTGGGGCTTAGCAGTGATGGCAAGGATGGTCCTGGGGCTTATTTCGAAGCAGGTGGCTGGGGCAGCATTGGTGAAGTTCTTGAAGGGCCTGGAGGGGGTTGAGGTGGGCTTTGAGGAGGCAGGCCCTCTGGACAAGGCCCTGAAGATGGGAGTAGTGGTTGGGGAGGTGGTGGTCTCCATAGTGAGGTGCTTGAGGTGGGACCCCAGAGTGGTGTAGCTTCTGGTGAGGGGGGTGCCCATAGTGACTAAGGAGGAGACTAAGAGGAGGGTGGAGGAGGTGATGGTAGAGTATGGTGATGTAGTGGACATTGGCTTCCAGATATGGGAGGGGACAACATTCAGGATGGGCGATGTCGATATCAGGATTCAGCTGGTGGGGAAGGAGGCCACAGAGAAGATAAGTAACTGGCCCTCAGTGCTGATGTGGGGAGCCTTTATCTGTAAGGTGTTGAGGGTAAAAGGGAGTGAAGAGGAGGAGGCAGACTTGTTGGAGGCACTGGAGGAGCTGGGCAGTGCAGTAGAGAGGAGGGCAAAAGTCTGGAAGCAGTTTGAAGAGTCGATACATCTGGAGGTGGTGGATGGAAAGTATATCTATACTAACAGGTGACAGTGGGAGAGGGCACAGGGGCACAAGAGGCAGAGGGAGCTGTTGGCGAGTATGACAGAAGGGGAGAAGAGGAAGACAGAAGGGGCTGAGGAGGCTGGAGGCATCAAAGCCAGTATATGGGCTAGCAAAGGAGGAGAGGAGGTGGAGGTGACTGAGGAATAGGCTGTGAAGGTGCTGGGCAAGGACTCCTATACTGATGGTACTTTTGAAGTTTGGGAGGAGGAGTCAGATAGCACCCCCCCCCCTACTTATCAGGAGGGGCCTGGTGGGGAAGAGAGAGGCAGTGGAGGATGTCCTGATGCAGGGGGCCCAGTGAGTTCACTTTGGAGTTCCAGATGTGATGAAAGGGGGCCAGGTGGTGGCAGTTGATAAGGATGAGCTGGTGGATGTCCCAGAGGAGGAGTGGAATGAGGATGCCAGTATAGGTGCTGATACTACAATGCTGGATACAGGGTGGCCAGGTACCCCTGGAGGGAAGGAGGTGGGGAACCTGCTGTGGATGAGCAAGGTGATGGATAACCTCACAGCTGAGGTGTTGGGAGAAGTGAATCTAAGTGTCATACCTGAGGAGCATTGGGCATGAATTCTGCATGGAGATGGAGTGGTAGAGGCACTGAAGGGGGAGATTCTTGCAATCTTACTGGAAGAGGAGGGATATGAGGTAGATGAGGTGAGGAAGGCAGAGCTGGTGGTTATCGCTGGTGAGCGGGCTACCTACTGTTGGGTGGAATGCCATAGTTTGCAGTTCTGGCAGGAGACCTGTGGGGAGTATCAGGAGGACTTTGAGGAGAAAGAGGATGGTGCATTGGTGGAACTTCTGGGGGGTTGGAGGCACAGGAAGCTAAGAAGAGGGAACTGGCTACAGAACATGTCTTAGATTTGGCACAAGAGGACTTGAGTGTGGATTTGTAGAGGAGAAGTTTGATTTTAATAATATTCCTTATGAACAGTATAACTAATATTTTCTCTCTCAATGTGAATGGCCTTCGGGGATCTGGGTAACATAAGAACATTTTTACTTGGCTAAAGGGATTGGAGGCTGATCTCTTTTTACTGCAGGATATATGGTGTGAGGATGAGGATGATAGGGTAGAGTGGACTAAGGAATGGGGTGGGACTACTGCTTGGTTTGGAAAGGTGGCGATTCTGGTAAAGAAGGGTAGAGGAGATTTGGAGGATATCAGGAGCTGGGGAGATCGCTTGGTCTGGGGTGAATGGCACCGGCCAGGGTGGGAATCAGTGAAGGTGGGCTCTTGCTACTGCCCAGTGGTTAGGGGAGAGAGAATGGTATGGATTATGGAGCTGCTGGAGGAGGGCATTCTCTTGGAGGAAGGGGTTGATGTTCTTGGTGGAGATTTTAACATGGTTCAGGATCTGTGACTGGATAGAACTGATGGAGGGAGAAATACAGGTGGGAGGAGTGGTGGTCTGAATGCCTGGGAGGAGGTGGAAAACCTTAGCACCTTAGGGGATATGGGCAGAACATGGTGGGGTGACACCAGGGTCTACACATACTGGGTGAATAGCCTGGGGACAAGAATTGACTGGATTCTGATAGCTGAATATTGGGGTACTGATGTCTAGAAGACTTTGGAGATAGTGTGGTACCCATGGTCTGATTACTGGGGCCTGTTTGGGCAGGGGCAGTTTGGGGGGAGTGGAGATGGACCTGGACATTGGTGCCTTAACTCCTCCCTGCTGGCTGAGAAGGGGTTGTAGAACTCATAGGTGGAGGACATCCAGGCAAAGGTTCCTCTCTGGAGGCAAGAGGGTTTGTCTGTGAGTGTCTGCTGGATGAGGTTGAAGGAGGCTACAAGAGTCTATTGGGGAGGAGCTGGTAGAGAGGCTGGGAGACAGAGGAGGAGGCAAGTACAGTGTGCTTTGAATAGGCTGAGGAGACTGCTATTAGAATGGGCTGATTTGCATATGTCCAATAAGGTGGAGGATTGGCAGTTAAAGCAGGCAAAATTGGAGGTAGTGGAACTGCAACAGGTGTTAAGAGAAGTGGAGGAGACTCATATGTATGGAATGGCTGTCAGGCTAAGGTGGCAGGGGCTTGAGGAGAGAGAGTGGCCCACTAGGTACTTGTCTAGGCTCCTCAAAGCCAGGTGGGTGAGATATTGGTGGGATGGGGTCTTTGATGCTGAGGGAGAGTTGGTGTATAGCACACAGCAGATCCTGGGGGTATTGAAGGAGAGATGGCAGGGTCTGTAGAGTGAGGAAGAAGGGGGTGCTGATGCAGAGGCAATTGGCAACACACTGGAGAAGTGGGAGCCACCACAGGTGGAGGGGCTGGGGGACTTGATCTTACCAGTCCAGGAGGAGGAGATTCAAGGAGTCCTAGCAGCAACTAAGCCTAGAATAGCACCAGGGGAGGATGGGTTACCATGGGACTTCTGGAAGAAGATAGCAAAGGTCCCGAGAGTGCTGAGAGAGATGGCTGCCCTCTGTGACCATGTCATTTTAAATGGCATATGGGTTGGAGAGCAGGACTTAGGGCTGGTGGCCCTATTGTACAAAGACAAGAGTAGGCATGAGGATTGGAGGAACTGGAGGCCAATCATGCTTCTGGATATAGATCAGAAGTTTGTAACTAAGGTAATTGTTGTGAGGCTACAGAAGGTTGCTCAACAGGTGCTGAGTGAGGAGCAGTAGGGCTTTGTAGGAGGTAGACTTATCAGAGATGGGACTTCCTGGGTACATGGCATTATTGAAGGAGCCCGGGCCTGCAGACTGGATGGTAGATTGGTTTTTTTGGACCAGGAGAAGGCCTATGACCATGTTAGGTGGGTTTGGCTGGGCAAGGTGCTGGACAGGATTGGTGTTCTACCACAGTTTCAGGCTTCTATGGTGTGTTTGTTAGAGGGGAGTAGAGCAGCACTAATGTGTAATGGTCACAGGGGTTTGGCATTTCCCTTGGGGAGGGGAGTCCCTCAAGAAGACCCACTGTCCCCTATTCTTTACACTCTCTCCCTGGAACCTTTGATGGATAGGATCCATAGGAAGGTGGCTGGGCTCTCTATATATAATGTGGAGTAGAAGGTGGGGGCCTTTGCAGATAATATGGTAGTTGGACTTGAATCAGTAGTGGATGTGGTAGCTCTTCAGGAAACAGTGGAATGGTACAAGGCATACTCTGGAGCAAAGCTCAACTGGCATAAGTGTGAGATGATGGTGTTGGGGAATAGGCTAGTGGGAGGGGATGTCATTGGAACAATTGTCCCCACAGGAGAGGTGGTGCAGTATTTAGGTATCTTCCTTTCTATATATGGATCAGTCCTGCCACGGGTATGGTGGGAGAGGAGGGTGGTCATTTGGGGGAAGGCTCTGAAAGGTTGGGGGGTCATCACATCTCTCTGGTGGGGCAGGTGTCAATTCTGAATACTTACTGGTTTCCCAAGCTGTGGTATGTAGCATATCACTTAGACTTTCCAGCTTGGGTGGTGAAGAGGCTGATGAAACTGGCTAGGGATTGGATTTGGGTAGGTAAAAGGGCCCAGATCAGGTGGGATACCCTTGTGGAGCTGGTGCTTAGGGGTGGCCTGGGCCTTGTTGATTTCCCTAAGCAATTACACTGCCTGCAAGCCTGGTGGTTGAGAAGAGCTGTTGAGCTACAGGGTGGAGGTTGGGTACTGCTGATGCAGAAGGTTTGGGAGATGAGATTCTCCCCCCAGGGGTCCTCGGGAGATCTACTCTCTTTGGTGGGTCTGAATGGAAGCCAATGGCTATGGTATAAGGGCTTCTGGTGGGGAGTAGTAGATAGAGTACACCAGATAGGCCTGCATTGACAGGGCAATGAGGGAGAGGTAGTATGGGGCCTGGCTATATGGTGATGGGACCATCTGCTGCTAGGGGGAGCTCCACTCGCTGAGTTTGACATTGGGGATGGAGTGGAGTATCAGTGGGGTATTGGTCAGAATCTTTGGCCAGGAAGTTGGCAGGCTGTGAGGATTGGTGAGGAGTGGGACTGGGCAGGGATCTGGTCTTAGAGTACTGAGATGCAGAGGTGGCTTCCTCCCAAGTTCTGAGTAGTGTGGTAGAGAATGCTGTGGAGGAATGTTATATTGAATTTCCATGCTGGGCATCTGGTGGTTGGTGGTCAGCTAGATTGTAAGGAGTGTTATAATGTAGAGCAAGTTAGGGGATTTGTACAAATACCGGAACATTGGCTGAGAGAGTGTGAGGTTCTGGGGGACTTTTGGATAGCTATAGGGGACCAGCTAGGGGTTAAAAGGAGACCAGATGGAGAGAGAGGTCACTGGGAAGATTTGGAATCTAGACTTGTGGGAGGTGTTGGCAATAGATGGCTTACTGTAGGATGGGTTATAGCAGTATAGGTGGGGTTGGCTGGACATTGGCTTTTTGTTTTTGAGGAGGGGCAATAGATAGAGATATGGGAGAAGCTGTCAAGGTGGGAGGAGTTGGTGGAGGATCTGCTAACTGGGTGGTGGGTTGGATGGGGACCCCATGGTGGGCATCATCGCTGTCTGGTGGAAGGGATCTGTGAACAGAGTGGTGGGTAGGTGGAGATGGTATTTGATAGAGTGGTCTTTTATCATAAAGAGGTAGGGAGGGGGGGGG
>RBNI01003773.1:0-15237 GCA_003990745.1 Jimgerdemannia flammicorona
AAAAGAGTTTAGTATAGAATTAAATGAATAGGGTTTGATAAAGAAGAGAATGATGTAATAGTTTATTATATGACTACAAGTAGTGCTCTGAATATAAGTCAGTCTGAACTAGTTCAAATTATAACTATTCCTAATTTAAACTAATTTGAATTAATTATATAATTAATTTAAATTAGTTTGAATTATAACTGCTCTGATTAAAACCTCCAAACTGGTGATTTATATCACTGAATTCAAATCACTGAATTCAAATTATCAGATTTGAATTATCAAATTTAAATCTTAGCTGGATTTGAATTACCTGATTTGAATCCTATGAACAAATGAAACTTATCACATAATTTACTTATATATATAAATAGAGGAACATGAGAGAAAAATATTCATAAGTATATTCACAAATACGAACATAAATATATATATATATACCTATATATATTCTATATCAATATCAATATGAATAGATCAGTTATCAGTATTTTTCAATACTAGTGATACTTCAAGTCAGACTTCTTTAAATAATATTCCATACTATACTCCTTATTCTGAAGTTTGGTAATACTGCACCAAAACTGGAAAAAACAAAGTTACTTATAATTCTTGTCACTAAGGTATGCTGATTTGGCTGTAAAAAAAAAAATTGGAAGTTTATGTGAGTACCTTAAGGTACAGGGTCCATCATTACTAACTGGACCCAGATCAAGGCCTTTTTTGAGAATTTTCAAGCCCTAATCACCTTGACAATCATATTTCCATAGCTTATATATATATGCAAATTTCGTATAACTGAGTTTTTATTCATATATTTTATGATGTCATCTCTTACTTCTACTTCATCCTCCTTACCTGCTCCTGATACTCCTATGCCTACATCAGCTGCCACTATTACCAGATGGCATAACCATATCCTTACCATTACCTCCTTGTCCAGCCAAGCCATTGCTCACTAGTCTTCATCATCTGAAGTAGGGGCTTCAGAGCTTGGCTTCAGCATGAGGCTTTGGCATGAGGGAGCATCAGCGTGAGGGGGCTTCAGTGTGAGAGGGCTTCAGCATGAGGGGGAGTTCAGTATAAGAGGGCTTCGGCATGAGGGGGAGCTTCAGCATAAGGGGTTCAGCATGAGACTTTGGTGTGAGGGAGTATCAGCATGAGGGGGCTTCAGCATGAGAGGGCTTTGGCTTTAGCATGAGGGCTTCAGCATGAGGGGGAGCTTCGGCGTGAGGGGGCTTCAGCATGAGGCTTCAGCGTGAGGGGGAGCTTCAGCGTGAGAGGGCTTTGACATGAGGGGGGGCTTCAGAGCTTGGCTTTGGCATGAGGCTTTGGCATGAGGGAGCATCAGCATGAGGGGGCTTCAGCATGAGAGGGCTTCAGCATGAGGAGGAGTTCAGCATGAGAGGGCTTCAGCATGAGGGAGAGCTTCAGTATGAGGGGTTCGGTATGAGGCTTCGGTGTGAGAGAGCATCAGTATGAGGGGGCTTCAGCATGAGAAGACTTTGGCTTCAGCATGAGGGCTTCAGCATAAGGGGGAGCTTCAGTATGAGGGAGCTTTGGCATGAGGCTTCAGTGTGAGGGAGAGCTTTAGCGTGAGAGAGCTTTAGCATAAGGGGGGGCTTCAGAGCTTGGCTTCGGCATGAGGCTTCAGCATGAGAGAGCATCAGCATGAGGGGGCTTCAGCATGAGAGGGCTTCAGCATGAGGGAGAGTTCAGCATGAGAGGGCTTTGGTATGAGGGGGAGCTTTAGCGTGAGGGATTCGGCACAAGGCTTCAGCATGAGGAAGCATCAGTATGAGGGGGCTTCAGCATGAGAGGGCTTTGGCTTCAGCATAAGAGGGCTTCAGCATGAGGGGGAGCTTCAGTATGAGGGGGCTTTGGCATGAGGCTTTGGCATGAGGGGGAGCTTCAGCGTAAGAGGGCTTTGGTATGAGGGGGGGCTTCAGAGCTTGGCTTTGACATGAGGCTTCGATATAAGGAAGTATCAGCATGAGGGGGCTTCAGCGTGAGAGGGCTTCAGCATAAGGGGGAGTTTAGCATGAGAGGGCTTCAGTATGAGGGGAAGCTTTGGTGTAAGGGGTTCAGCATGAGGCTTCAGCATGAGAGAGCATCAGCATAAGGGGGCTTCAGCATGAGAGGGCTTTGGCTTCAGTGTGAGAGGACTTCAGTATGAGGGGGAGCTTCAGCATGAGGGGGCTTCGGCATGAGGCTTCAGCATGAGGGGGAGCTTCAGCATGAGAGGGCTTTGGTGTAAGGGAGGGCTTCAGAGCTTGGCTTCAGTATGAGACTTTGGCATGAGAGAGTATCAGCATGAGAGAGCTTTAGTATAAGAGAGCTTCGGTGTGAGGGAGAGTTCAGCATGAGAGGGCTTTGGCATGAGGGAGAGCTTTGACATGAGGGGTTTGGCATGAGGCTTTGGTATGAGAGAGCATCAGCATGAGGGGGCTTCAGTATGAGAGGGCTTTAGCTTTAGTGTGAGAGGGCTTCAGCATGAGGAAGAGCTTCAGTGTGAGGGGGCTTCAGTATGAGGCTTCGGTGTGAGGGGGAGCTTCAGTGTAAGAGGGCTTTGGCATGAGAGGGGGCTTTGGAGCTTGGCTTTGGCATAAGGCTTCGGTATGAGAGAGCATCAGTATGAGGGGGCTTTAGTATGAGAGGGCTTCAGTATGAGGGGGAGTTCAGTATAAGAGGGCTTCGGTATGAGGGGGAGCTTCGGCATGAGGGATTTGGCATGAAGCTTTGGCATAAGAGAGTATCAGTATGAGGGGGCTTCAGCATGAGAGGGCTTTGGCTTCAGTGTGAGAGGGCTTCAGCATGAGGGGGAGCTTTGGTATGAGGGGGCTTTGGCATAAGGCTTCAGCATGAGGGGGAGCTTCAGCATGAGAGGACTTTGGTGTGAGAGGGAGCTTTAGTGTATAGGGGCTTTGGAGCTTGGCTTTGGTATGATGCTTCAGCGTAAGGGAGCATCAGTATGAGGGGGCTTCAGTATGAGAGAGTTTCAGTATGAGGGAAAGCTTCAGCATGAAGGGACTTCGGCATGAGGCTTCAGTGTGAGGGAGCATCAGCATGAGGGGGCTTCAGCATGAGAGGGCTTTGGCTTCAGTGGCATAAGGGGCTTCAGTATAAGAGAGCTTCAGTATGAGAGAGAGCTTCAGTAGTATAAGACTTCAGAGAGCAATAATCTATTTACCAAATGTCACTATTTTATAATATAATATAGGATAGTATAGATATTATAATGCTGAAATAAAATATTTACAAACTAAAGCCATTGTAAGTAATTCAACATAGGCCAAAGTCCATGTATACTGAAGCCTCATATCAATGCTGATGCCCCCTCATACCTCATGCTACTCTCTCATGCTAAAGCTCTCCCTGAAGCTCTCCCTCACAACAAAGCCCTCTTGAAGCTCCCTCTTATGCTGAAGTCCTCTCACAGTCATGATCATAGTTTACATAAAATTGGTACAATTCAACCTTTTAAGCTATAGTTATATAATATTTATATATATTTTGCTGAATTCTATAGATTTCTCAATATGATGAACTTGAGAAGACATTATAGTATAAAAATACAATTGGGTTTTGTAATTTTTTTTTCTTTTTATTAGTAAATGGCACAATTGCTATATAACTACCATTGATTTTTACCATAATTTCTTACCTTTCACAAAAAAAATTATTGTAATATAATTTTTTCATAAATCTATATCAAACTATTAATATAACTATTAACCTAGAAGCATAAAAATATGCTCAATGTATTTATTTTCATTTATATGAATTTTTGGTTGTAAAAATAATAATAGAAGTCAGCATACCTTAGTGCATACCTTAGCGAAAATAATCCTGTATGACTCTTGTTAAAGTGCATTTTTTCCATAATATAGGGGGTGGGGGTTTGCATTTTTTCTGTATAAGAGTGACTATTTTTCCTCATTGGCAAATTTGCTTGCCTAACCCAATTGACTAGCCGCAGCCAGCTCGTCGACCCCTGATTCATCACATTCGGCCCACACAAAATTTTGACTCGGGACCGCGTACCTTACTGCAAGTTAATCCCTAAATTTTTATTTAAAAAAAAAATTTTTTTTTTTATACTTTTATTAATAAATATGAGATCAAAAAAAGGCAAATTTGCCTGCAGAGCAAACATGAACCCGTGACTTCACAAAATCGTAGATTACAAACACTTGTTTGTTTTTATGCTGGTTGAAATTATCTCATCTCACTATTGTAAGTGTCATCAAACGCGCTCTTTTTTACATGCGAAAGATGCCGTTCATTCTACCGCGTTATCACCAAACCTCCATCCATCCATACTAAAACTGTGAATATGTATAAACGCGCGCCCTATCTGTTTTTGCTGTTTTTACCCGAACGCCTGATGTATTCACGCTCATACCGAATACGTCCCAACCAGAATCGTCCACCCATCCTCTGGACAATCCTGCCCTATCTTCGAACACGTCACACCCATTCGTCAAGATGAAGATAGGAAGAGCGTGTCAAGAAGCGTTGAAGCATGAAGGTATAAGACTACTACTGAAATCGCCTTCTTTCTGTGCCCATACTCACTTTTTTTTCTTTTTTTTTCTTTTATTTTTTTTTTTATTTTTTTATTTTTATTTTTATTTTTATATTTTTATTTGCAATAGCCTATTGGATTGGCACCCCAGAGGCGACGTTGGAGAGCTTTCTCCGATACAGAAGAAATGCGTCTCGCAACGCGGAGCTCTTGAAGGATCTCGAACATTCCAATTACATGACCGACCTCCTCACTATCCTCGATCACCATCCTGAAAGTAGCAAGATTCATAAAGTGGCATCTAAAGCCTATAAGGCTTTTCCAGTACGTTTCTTCTTTGCTGTTGAACTCGGGCACGGTGAGGGCAATATCAATGATGCCTCGTCGACTACTGTTGCGGGTTGAGGCTCGCAATGGGAAAGGTCTCGGCTCCGTCGAATGAGCGCGTCTCCCGAACTGGGAGCGCGAGCACTTGTGTTCTCCGATGGGGGGCCCATCAGGCTCTGTATTTGCACTTCGGAGGTCGTCTCTGAACCAAATCACCCAAAGGACCATAGCGAGTGACTGTGTCTGCGATGTTTCCATGGAATGGGACCTCGTCGACTACTGTTGCGAGTTGCGGCTCGCAATTGGAAAGGTTGCGGCTCCGTCGAATGAGCGCGTCTCCCGAACTGGGAACGCGAGCACTTGTGTTCTCCGATGGGGGGCCTATCAGGCTCTGTATTTGCACTTCAGAGGTCGTCTCTGAACCAAATCGTCCAAAGGACCATAGCGAGTGGCTGTGCCGGCCTATGATCTTCACTGAGCTATTGGGAATGTATTTTTCAATGGGGGGGAGGATTTTTATTTTTGTTTTTCTGATCCATTGCATATTCTTTCCGGTCACGAGCAAGACGGAATGCAGGTCACTGGCAATCAGTGCGTTTTGGTCGCGTCAATCGGAGATGTCGTCTTTAAGAGAAGACGTCGTTCTTGAAAAGCAAAGGCAAAAAGTCGCTGAGGTTAGCGATAACTCCGGTACTCTCAATTATAAAATCGTTTGTTTTGCATGTACTAATTTCGCATCCTACTTCTATAGCTTCGTGGCACCACAGAAATGATCATCACAGGGAACGAGCGTTTGAAAACAAGTGCAATTGTGGCGCAACGTCGTCATATCGCGATTATCGATGGTACCAGCGAAAGAGATGATGGCGGACATGTGGCGACGCTGAATGAGGAGATAAGGCAAAGCAAGGCCGAAGAGGAACTTGTTGATGAAGTGACGGAAGAGGCCTATCAAGTGGATGTCAATGACCTGCACGAAGCGCGCATAGTGGAGTTCGGCGGTGAGGAGTTGTCGACAGACGTTGAATGGGATACGGTGCTGGAGAAAGTTGAGCTCTACCGGTCAAGACTAGCAAAGACGTGGTGTCTCTGCGAGTAAGTCTGTCCTTTCTTTTGCTTCTTACGATTGTGTATGCCGCGATACTAAAACTCCTTAAACTCTTTCTCCCAGCCCGCTCTATTATCTTCTTGTTGATCACTCCGGTTTCCATGGTCCGACCTCAGACCTGCTAAAAGATTACCTTCCCCACATCCGGCATTTTCTGCCAAAAGAGATGTGCTTCACCGTGCCAACATTTTCAGAGGAGGAAGCGGATTTCTTTGACCTCCTTATCATGGTAATCAGTTTGTTTGTTGAGGACTAACAAATCTGTTTGAACGTATTTACTAACTTTTTATTCTTGCAGGCCGATGACGTGGATGATATCGTGGCGGTAACATCAGAGCAGAAGCGTGCCAAGAAGCTCGTGAGCAAGATGTAAGCTCGGATATAAATAGCTACTACAAATACTCCAGCATAATTATGTTTGACGGTCATATCTCTCCTTCCAGGATTGAATCAGTGATCATGCCAATGAGGAACTATCTCTCAGAAGTCGAGCACATGATGCGGAACGTCGTCCCTCTCATGGATGCAACAGTAGCACTCGACAAGCGATGTTGGGTCAGATAGTGAGTGTTTGCTGAATTTGGTGGCTTGTGCTTGCTTGTCTACATATATGTTTAATATTTATAGATATTAGCGGCGAGAAATCCCTAGAGGCGACGGCTGCGCGTCGTAACAAGGGCAGTGACCCAAACAAACGTGCCCGGGTGGGTTACAAAGTGGACACGGCTATCGAGTACCAAGAACTTGACTGGGCACCGGTCATCGGTTGCGTCGAGATCTCTGGTGGTCTACCACGATGTTCTCGTTCCAAGGAGTGGGATGATACACTCAAACTCGGGTTGGAGTTGCGGGATCTTTGGGTATTCACCGAAGAACAGCTCGTCGGCGTCGATACAACACACCTGGTCTTCTGGGGCCTCACAGTGGTTGGTGAGTAGCATAGTCTAATGCGCGAATAACTTTGTGCTCTTCTATCTATCAAATAATAACTGTGAATTGGAACGGAAACTAGCCCGGACTATTCGGATATATGCACTCGCCGCTCTTGGTGGCCTCTTTCATTTGGTCTTAGTACATGAGGCCTCTCTTCCTTCATCCCGCGAAGACCTTATCAACGTGGAACTTGCATACCTCACGCTAATGGGGTTCAAGGAAAAGTTGGAGGCTACGATAAAGGAACTTTGTAATCTCAATCGCAAAAGGGTCGTTTTGATGGCAAGAGGAAAAAGGAAAGATATGAGTGGAAGCCCTAAGAGAGGTTCAGCAAAAAAGCCAAAAATCATCTGTACACCTAATTGAACTGATAAAAAGAATATTGCTTGAGATAGAAAAGCAAGATGAAGTTATTGATTTTTATATTTTACTTTATTAATAGTTGATATTGTTAGTTGATATTGTGATATATAGTTATAGATAAGAAATAGATATTTGATTAGTAGATCTTAAATTTAAAATTTCAATTTAATATAGAATTAGAGATTATAAATTTATATCTAAGTTATATTTTATGTAATATTCAAAATTAATTATTTTAAAATAAATTGAATTAAATTAAATTTAGTCAATTTGATTTAAAATATTTAATTTAAAGTTTAATTTAAATTTAATTTTTCAAAATTCAATAATTTAATAAATTTTATAAATTTTAGCTTATTAAATTTACTTTAAATATATAAATCTAATATAAAGAATATTAAATTTAAATAGATTTTTATTAAGTTATTATATTTTAAAGTATAAATAAAAAATTTAAATCAAATTAAATAAGATCTATATACATATAATAGAATTATATATTAAAATAAAGATACAAATAGTAATTATATAATCTAGTAATAATATTATAAATGAGTAACATATAAAAAGATAAACAAGAAAATATTTAGAATAATAGTAATATGTACAGTATTTCTTAGTCATATTATTTAATCAATAGATTATTTGTTTTGAAAGTAAATAGTTTGTTCTGAGTATAAATAGTCAGTTTATTTAGAGTATATATATATAAATAGATATTAGAGGCTGATATAATTATTAGTGGTGAATCCAAAATTTTGTATAAATTATCTTAGTATTAGTATATTTGTTTATAGAGCAGACAGAGTAGTTATTGTAATAGTGACCCCAGAATGATGACATTAGCACAGGAGATAGCCTTTTCTTGCAAGCCACCAGATCGGAGTATAAGAAGATCATATGGCATATGAGATGAGCAATGATGACCAACTGTAAGTTATTGTGACTACAGTACAAGTATCCTGAAGAATATAAAAGAAGGATCAAGGAACCACAGTAGCAGTAACCAACAAGAACCACTAATTCCAAAATAGCTCAAAGACTTACCACAAATAAAATGCCTGCTGCCTGCCAAACCTCAAGATCAAGGAACTACCAAGGTATCTCAGTCAAGGAAAGGATGTTCCAAGACATCAGAAGAGCCATGGAGACCCACTCAAGAAGGACTCCTAGTGTCAACCTGGGTACTGCAGACCCTTATTACTTCATTCTCTACTACTATGAAATGGAAACAAGGATCACCATTGCTACCGAATGCCTCCAAATGTGGCAGGAGTATAAAATAGGAAACCTCCTCTGCTGGGAGTTCCCACAGGCCAGCACCTAAGAGCTACAAGATGCTACTCTCATGGATATATACAAAACAAGGACAGCTAAGAAGATCCATCAGATCTTCAGACATGTACTATGGTCAATCCCCAACTTGGAGTATGTTAGAGTCTCAGACTTCAGAGACCTGTCATCCTACCATATCAATACACTAGAAGCCAGGATGGCTACAGAAGCCTAGTCTACTATCACTCTCAATAGCGAAAAAATAGAAGACTTCTGGCACCTCATTCTTCAGGACAACCCAGACCAATTCCTGCAAGAATTGATCTCAGTATTCCAAGGCCCAAGCATCTAAGTTAGATCTCCCCAAGATCCCACATTTGTCCCCTATTTTGTAGAAGAGAACCTCATAGACTAGAGAGCTCTAGACCTTGTTCCTGATTTTCCCACCATAGCTGAACGTGATGACATCATCAGTAATAATGTCATCTCATGCGATATCGAGGTATGCAAAACGTGCAACCTGTATGATGAATTTGCAAATCTCATCTCCTTCAGTAATGATGATAATGAAGCCCCCATGATCCTGAACTTTCTGCTCTAAGTTCTTTGTTATACTGGATAATACTAGTACTGATATTCTCATGTAATACTAGATAATGCCAGCACTGGTATTCTGAGGTGATGCAAAATTGTTCCAGCACCAGTATTTTGATGTAATACTAAATAATGCCAGCATTCTGAACCTGTACAACCATCAATGCCAGTCCTGGAACTTAGTAGTTTTAGTTATTGGAATTTATATTTAGCTTTATATCTTAGCAACTATTGAATTATATTTTGTATAAATACCCCTCTTATTTCCTCTGAAATAAAGTCAGTTCTAGTTCTGGTTTCACTTACACATACTTCCTTGCAAGCAATCTAAGAGATAATAAGACAGTTTAAAGATAAGAAGTTTGAGGACTATAAGATCTTGGTAAGGCACTCCAATAAGAACTTGCTTATAACAAACTTGAGTTAGTCTAAGAGATATGTCTTGAAGAGAATTTGATATATTTGAAAGACTCAGCGACCACTACGTGATATTATATATCTAAATTAGTATATATATTTAGTCAAAATCTATAGATTATTACTTAGCCAATATATATACTTCCAGTTATTATATGTATTTGAAATAAATCAGCTTCAGTTTAGTTAATAAAAGAAAATTACTAGTCTCTTATCTCTTATATTATTGACAATTTATAAATAAATTTGTTTGTAAATTTTTGTTATATAATTTATATAATAGAATCAATCTCATTGATCAGAATTTGATAATATATATCTCAATAGACAAATATACACTACTGTCTATATTCTATATAGTGCTTTGAATGAGTTAATTTAAATCAAATCCAGATTTGATTTATCATATAATGGTTTGATCTTAATCTCAAATCTAAAATAATTTAAATTAACTCAGATTAATCTAAATTACTCTATTCAAATTACTCAATCTAAATCACTTAATCTAAATTACTCAATCTGAATCACTCAATCTGAACTACTCAATTTGAACTACTTAATCTAAACCACTCAATCTATATTACTAAATTCAAATCACTTTTTTTTTTTTTTTTTTTTTTTTTTTTTTTTTTTTTTTTTTTTTTTTTTTTTTTATTTTTTTTTTTTTTTTTTTTTTTTTTTTTTTTTTTATAGTCACTTAAACTCCTTTATTTGAACTATCTAAAACACTATTATAATGAAAATTAACCACAACTGCTACTGTAATATATCATATATAGGTAGGGTTGGTCACCAAACTTCTTCCTTCCATCTGATCTTATACTCATCCAACATCAGGTGCCCTCAACTCTACTGAATAATGTCCTGCACCTTTCACAAGGCTTCTGGCTGAAGCTGCCTCCCCTGATATCACCACCCTTGTACCACCTCCTAAAGAAGCCACTTCCACCACTTCACCAGCTCACCAATCTCTAACCATGGGTCTTGCTCAAACACCCATCTCTAATGTACTACCATCAGCACCCAGACCCCTAGGACTTGACCTAGGCCACCCCAGATATCTCCTATCTCCCCCACCAGCTGACACTTGACTATCAGACTGACAGGATCTCCTGTCCTTCTGTCAGCAGGGTGCCAGTAATCTTCTAAGTATTACCAGAACCATTTGATATCAGGGCAGGCCACTAGAACATGCTTTGATAACTAAACTACCCCACCATCTACCTCACTACACTACTTGCAGTCCTGACAGCCATCTACCTCCATCCATTCTGTCTGATACCCCAATATCACATTTCTTCTCAGGAAGCACCACTATACAACCCAGTACTTGGGGGATACCACCTTGAGCAAGATGTCTCCTCAACTCTAGATTTGGCCCCACTCCCAGCCTTCACCCAATCTTGCCTTCTGCTAACCTGCTGGCCATCTCTCCAGAGAGCCAAGCCTGATCCACTCTATTGCCTCAACCAATGAGTACTCCTTCAGACTATGACCACTAATATGGAAGTCCCCTAATTATCACCATCTCTGCTCAGAATCCTCACCAACCTCTATCTCTAGCCCTGCCAACCCTATGGTCAGCCAGGCCTCTACCATGCCCCACCAGAATCCCTTATACTGCAGTTGACTGACATTTTTAACCTGAAGCAAACCCCACATATCCTTCCAAACCTCACCATGGGGGCTGAACTGAATCTCTCAATTGTCTATCACCAGTCTGCCCCAGCCCCCTTTACCTAGTTCAGCCAATTAGCACCCCCACCACCCCTAAGTGCCTTCAGCTGTCACTTGAAGTCCACCAACCCCAGGCCACCATCAGTCATCTGCATTACCAATGTGTCCCATCCAATCTGTGGCTGCTTCCAATGCTATAACCAGCCTTTCACAATTTTCTTCAGCTGCTGCACTACCTACCCCAGAAAGTCCAAGTGATATCCTAGATACTACAATTTAGGCAGCCAATATACATTCAAGACTACAATCCTGCCTATCAAGGAGAAACTCCTCCCAGACCAACCAGTCAAAGTATCTTCCAACTTCTGAATCATGCCACTCCATCACTCCTTTGGCAAGACTGTCCCATATACTGAGAACCAAATATCCAGATACTGAACAGTACTTCCAGTAGCCACCAATTGTCCAAATTATCTATATTCCCCCAGACCAGCACCAAGTTCCATTGTCTTGCACTTGCCCCAATTCAGCTTTACCCCTACCAGTCTCTCATACTGTCCAACCCCTTTCTGCAAGAGATCCATGTCCTCCATACTACTCAACCCAATCACCATATCATCTGTGAAAGCACCTAGCTTCCATACTACACCACCCATTCATAGTCCAGAAAGCCACCCCTTCAGCTATACCAGTAATGGCTCCAGAGAGAGTATATAAAGGAGGGGATAGAGAGAGTCCCCCTGTAGCACACTGCACCCCAAAGCAAACTCTGGGCCACTCCATCCATTCATCATAACTGCCACTCTGCATCCTCATACTAAGCCCATTAATCTCCCTGCTTCTGCTACTCCAAATCCAACCTTCCTCAGAACAGCTTTTAAGTAAATCCACCACACTCTGTCATAGGCCTTCTCTTGGTCCAGAAAAACCATCCTACTATCTACCTGCCAGCTCCTACAACTCTCTAAGACATTCTGCACCCAAGCTATACTATCTCTAATCTACCTTTCTTTGACAAAGCCTCACTACTCTTCACCAACCAGTATACCCATATACTGCTGCATCCTTCCTGCTAGAATCTTTGAGACCAGCTTTCTATCTACATTCAGCAGCATAATAGGTCACCAATTCTGCCATACCCACCAATCATCCTTTTCCTTATATAGGAGGGAAACTAATCCCAAGAAACTATTACCAATCCAGCTGCTCTCCTTCAGAACAAAGTTGGCCATCTCCACCAACCAGCCACTAAACTCTGCCTTAAACTCCTTCAGAATTCCCAGGGCAACCCATCCTCCCCAGGTAATGAACCAGTCTATGTCTTCTGCAATATCTCCAAAACTTCATCAAAGACACTTCACCCATTACTGCCCCCCCTATCTCAGGTACCACTGCTACTGGCCAATTGTCCACCATATTGTCATCATCCTCCCCAAGCACTACATTCTCTGCATACTCCCCTCTATCCTGCCAGAGAGCCTGCCATTGTTCTGAGACCTCTCCCAACATATTGGCAATCTCTGAGACCTCCATTCTATCTTTATACAATACTGAGGCCCAGCTGTATTGCACCCTTCTGGCCTTCAAGATTCCAGACAGATATTTAGTTGGCCTCTCACCTTCCTCCAACTTCCTCACCTGTAGTCTGGTAAGTAGGCTATCTACTGCCCTATCCTTAGCAGCCCTCAATTTAGTCTGCAGCTCTGCCACCTCTCCAGACAGGTTCCCCCCTTTCATTAGCTTCAATCATCATCTCAGCCTCTTTTCAACCCTCCTTGCTTTATCCTTCTGCTCCTTCCCAGCTACTTCACCAATATCCTACCAGTAAGCACCAGCCAAATGTTTGAATTTACCCCACCATTCTGCTATTAACTGCTCATCCTTCCACCAATGTGTTACTTCCTGTCACACAATGTCCACAAACCAATCTCTCTCCTTCTTCCTCCTGAGTAAAGTCACATTAAGATGCTAGTGCCCACCACTACAGCTTGCTGCTTGGAATCTGCCACATACCTCCACTCTCCAATGATCTGACCAAGGGCACCAATATACCTCTATAATATCCAGTACATTACTCCAGCACTCAGCTACCAGCACCCAATCAATTCATATCCCAACCAATCCATCTCTAACTGGGTGCCACCAGGTGAAAGGTCCTGACTCATCTCCCTGATACTGACAGATACTATCTACCAGTTCCATATCATGCTCTACCTGAAGTCACCAAGACAGCTTAGAGAATACCACTATACCTGCCCCTCTATCTGACCTATCCAGTGTCTGATCATGCACCATATTGAAATCCCCCCTCAGAATGTCCAGTGCAACCACCTCCTGACCTTCCCAAGCCCACCAGTCCTCAACCCATTGCTTTCACTCTCTGCCAACTACAGGGAGATAAACCAAGCCTACTGCTAGACCATCACCTACCCCTTCTTTTAGCCTTCCCAATACCAATCTATCATCATAAACCTCGACCTCCATCAGCTCACCTTTACCTACACCAACCAGGATGCCCACCTGCTTGTTTCAACCCATTTCACCATACCATTCTTTACTCCACTCCTTAAAGTCCTGCTCTTTATATGCCTAAACATTCTGAAGAAAAACAATATCATATCTTCTAACTTTAAGCCATCGAAACAGCCTCTGCCTCTTAACACCATCATACAATCCATTGACATTGATTGATAAGATGTGTAAACTGTTTATCATCATCAAAGAAATGTTTAAAGCTCAGCTAGGACTGCCACTACTTTCTTGGCCCTTCCTCTAATAATGTAATAACTCTCACTTCTACCCCTCTCTTATCCTTTGGATAATTAGAGAAGTGGACTATTACTTAGGGACTTAGTACACAATGTGTACCAAGAAGCCTTCAGTTGAGGAAGCACTTGCTTATAAGTAGTTGTAGTGGCAGTGTCTTCTATTTCAAAGATCTTTCTCTGGTGTGTCCTATCTTTCAAGGGTCTTGTTCTTTGCTGTGTACAGACTGAATTTGTCTTAGAATTCAGATTCAATGGGTTTACTTAAGTCTTTGTAATTTGTATACTGGTCTTAGTTCTGACAGAAGTTAGCTAGGCTTCTGGAGTTTAGTCGGAAACACTAGAGTCACTTAGATGTCATTACTAAGACTCAGAGGAATGTGTGTATGTGGGGGGGACTTGATTCTTATATCAAGGACTGAACTAAAACTGCTTTATTTCAGATGGAAATTGGGAGGTATTTATACAAGTTGGTCTGTGATTTCTGACTAAGTATGAGTGACTAATTTGGTAACTATAATGAGGTTTGTGATTGCAACCTTTGTCAGGTAGTTTTGGCAAAAACAACTTTGTGATCAGGACCTCAATTACTAGACAATGATCAGCTGCTATGGCAACAGTTGCTGCAGTGCCAATTGTTGAGGATAAGCTGGATATCATTTTCTGCATTATTTCACATCATTCATCATTTGTAATTCATATATTATACTTTGTTCATATGATGATGTCATCACCGCCAGGTCACGTGATTGCTCATCATATCCCATCTGTTCACTTGCTCATTCATTCTATTACATCCTGCCCCCCTTAGAAATCAATATCCTTGTTGATTGAGAAATTGAGAACTAGAGGAGAGAAAGGTGGGGAATCTTCCTCAAGGTTGTTGTCATCTTCTTCAGTGGCAGGGGGGGGTGGTTGCTGATGGCTCACTATCCAGAGTGAAGAAGTCAATGAGGTCTGCAAATGGTTCTTATATGGGGATGGGTGCTGATGTAGGGGTTCTCCATCTGATGCAGTTGGGGCCATCCAAGTAGGGTTCTTGGTCCTCATGCCTAGAGATATCCATTCAGATGGGCAGTCCTTCAAAGAGATCAGAGAGGTCTTGGAGCCATTGGTCAGAGTTGTTATTCAGGAGGGGGCTCTAGTAGGGTTCACAGTCAGTAGACTAGAGGGTGATCCAGGAGTTGGCTTCTTGGGCTACCTTGATCTCTAGTTTGTCAACCTCGAAAAAAGAGAGGTTCTGGAAGTCCTTCTTTTTTTTT
>RBNI01003774.1:0-15237 GCA_003990745.1 Jimgerdemannia flammicorona
AAAAAAAAGAGAATGTAGAACTAGAACTATATAATCCAAATACTAAAATATAAAATCCTATATTTAAGGAATTTTCATGGATTGAAAATTATTCTGAAATACCTGAAATATTTGCAGAAATATATCATAATATTATCCACTTATAGGTGAGAAATACAACCAATGTATATGTGATATAAGACTTTTAATGATCTGAAAAGTATCCTGTAATCAACCAAATACTGGTATAAGATCCATTCCTTCAGTGTATTGCTCAAACTCAGTCTTAGAAGAGCTTTAGTAAGTAAATTGGTAGTTATATACTCTGTAGAGATATATTCCAGGTATATAGTACTGTTTTCTATATATTTGTAAATAAAATAGTACTGTATAT
Source organism: Jimgerdemannia flammicorona (assembly GCA_003990745.1). Lineage (NCBI taxonomy): Eukaryota > Fungi > Mucoromycota > Endogonomycetes > Endogonales > Endogonaceae > Jimgerdemannia > Jimgerdemannia flammicorona. The sequence continues at coordinate 374 of RBNI01003774.1, forward strand.
TGATGTGCTTCATTCTGCTATAGTGTATTGGATTCTTGGTGAGTGCTATTATTGATTGGTTATCTTGTTTGATCAGTATAAGGTTCTTCTGAGAGAAGCTGAGCTCCTTTAGTAATTTGTAGAGCCAAATGGCTTCTTTTATTACCAATGACAATATCTAGTACTCTGTCTATATTGAGGATATTGTTATATGGTCCTGTATTGCTACAGATGTGGTGAGAGAGGAGGGTGGTCATTTGGAAAGAGGCTCTGAGAGGTTGGAGAGATCACTACATCTCCCTAGCAGATTGGATATCAATCCTGAATGTCTATTGGTTCCCTAAGCTATAGTATAATGTTTATCATTTGGACTTTCCAGCTTGGGTGGTGAAGAGACTGATGAAACTGGCTAGAGATTGGATTTGGGCAGAGAGGTGGTCCCAGATCAGTTGGGACATACTGGCAACTCCAGTGATTTGGGAAGGACTAGGACTAGTGGATCTGCCTAAGCAGCTATATTGTCTGCAAGCTTGGTGGTTGAAGAGGGCAGTGGAATTGTAGGGAGGAGGCTGGGTACTTCTGATGCAGAAGGTGTGGGAGATGAGATTCTCCCCACAAGGATCCTTAGGTGATTTGTTATCTCTGGTGGGTCTGAATGGAAGCTGATGGCTATGATATAAGGGCTTCTGGTAGAGAGTAGTAGATGGAGCACACCAGATAGGCCTGTGCTGGCAAAGCAATGAGGGGGAGATATGGTGGGACCCAGCTATATAGCAATGAGACCAACTGCTTCTGGGGGATATACTACTTACTGAGTTTGACATTAGTGATGGAGTGGAATATCAGCAGAGACTTAGACAGGATCTGTGGCCAAGTAGCTGGCAGGCAGTGGGGATTGGTGAGGAGTGGGACTGGGCAAGAGTCTGGTCATGGAGTGCTGAGGTATGGAGGTGGCTTTCTCTCAAGTTCTGAGTGATATGGTGGAGAATATTACAGAGAAATGTCATGTTGAATTTCTACACTAGATATTTGGTGGATGGTGGCCAATTTGATTGTGAGAAGTATTATAATGTTGAGTAAGTTGGGGGTTTTGTACAGATATAAGAACATTGGCTGGGAGAGTGTGAGGTTTTGGGGGACTTTTGGTTAGCAGTCAGAAATCAGTTGGGTGTGGAGAGAAGGCCAGATGGTGAGAGAGGGCAGTGGGAGGATCTGAAATCTAGGTTAGTGGGAGGTGTGGGAAATGGATGGCTCACTGTAGGATGGGTTTTAGCTGTATGGGTAGGGTTGGCTGGACATTGGCTCTTTGTTTTTGAGGAAGGGCAGCAGCTGGGTATAACAGAGAAGTTGTTGAGATGGGAGGAGTTGATGGGAGATCTGTTGACTGGGTAGTGGGTTGGTTGAGGGCCCCAGGGTGGGCGACATTGTCAGTTGATGGAAGAGATCTGTGAACAGAGTAGTGGGCAGGTGGTGATGGTGAATAACAAAGTGGTCTTTCATCAAGAGGGAGTGAGAGAGGGGGGGGGTCCCCCTAGGGGGATCAGGTAGGAGTGGGCACAGTATATTATATAGAGGATAGACGATGTGTTAATAAGGACAGGAGTCTGTAACTATAAAAAAAAAAAAAAAAAAAAGAGGATATTGCTATAGAACTCTGTTTATGTATTTACTATAAAATAACTCTTTACTGCTTTTGCTGATATGAAAGAGATATCTGGTCATAGATCAGTAGTCATCTAAGTCTCTGGCCCAATCAGCATCATATATACCAGATAGCTAGATACTACTGTTCTTGCCATTTCTCCTACTTGATCTAATATTGCTACCAAATGTGAGTATATAGTATTCTGATCTCTTTAAGTATTAGAAAATCCTCTTAATGGTACTCCAATGTAAATGGTCATAGTAGGAGAAATACTGTGTCACCTTATTTATAGTATATGATATGTCAGGTCTTGTTTCTAGTATGAGATATATGAGAGAGCTGACTGCTTGCTAATAGGAAATATCTCTATTATTATCTTTAGAGCTATTTTTGATAGATGCATCATTGTCATTTTTTATAGATATATTATTGGGCTTCCTTAATTTTATAGAAGTATTTAAGGATTGTTTGAGTATATATTACTTGTGAGAGATATATAGTATATGTATTCCTATTATATATGATAGATATTCCCAAATGGAAGGATATGTCAACTATATCAGTCATTTTGAATTCTTGGTGTAGAGTTTTCTTTACTCCATTAAGCCTATTCTTGCTAACCATAATGATGATATCATCAACTCATATCCTAATGAATACTATACCATTGTCACAATACTGGATATATATGCAATTATCTGCTGTACAATACTTAAATCTATTGTCAAGAAGATGTTTATCAATTCTTTTATTCTATAGGTACACCACTTGCTTAATGTCATATATCCCTTTGCATAGTCTATATATGAGCTTGCTATTCTAGTTTTTATATAGTTCATATCCTTATAGTTAACAAATATATAATTTAGTATCTATGTCACTATTTAGGAAGGCTGTCTTAATATCTATTTGGTGGATTTCTAGACCATATAGTATATTGATCACAAGAAGTATTCTAGGTGAAGTAAGCTTGAATACTGGCAAAAATATCTCATTAGAGTCTACACTATAATCTTGCAAATAATCCTTAGCAATGAAATGAGCTTTATACTACTCTACATCTCCTTCAGTATTGTACTTTATCCTATACACCCTTCCTGATTCAATTGCTTGATAGTTTGGTAAATTAGATATCAGATCCCATGTACTGTTTTCAATGAGTGAATCATATTCCTCATCTATAGCTTGCTTCTATCTTTTACTGTCAGAACTGATGATTACAGTTTCATTATATATATTTGGCTTACTAGAAGATATAATAATATATGTGCATTTATATGCTTCAGCATAGTTCATATGGTTTTTTTATTATTACTATCTAGGGCTTATCAGTACATCCTAATAGTTTCTAAATTGGAATAAGTTTCTCAATGAATGTTAGAGTGTTTTTGCTTTTATTTACCCTTTATAGAGGATTCTTTGTCATTGGAGGATTTACTGTCATCTTTATCTTTGATCTCCATTATTCTAGACTCAGGCTCAGATATGTATAGTAGTTGAAAATAATTTTGATTGACTGCTGGAAAGGTGAATGATAGTTATGCTGATTGCTATATTTATACTAGCTGAGATATAGATACAGATATAAAGGTCTCTACTAGTACTTTTATATAGATCTCTGAATTCTTTTCTATTTTTCTAAACTATACATTATGAGAGATAATAATATGTTACTTACATGGATCCCATAGTTAGTATACTTTGCCAGAATACCTAATAAATATATGCTTGCCAGCTTTCAGCTCAAATTTGTCTCAATTGGTACTTTTGTCAAGAGTGTATATCTCATAGCTAAATATATATAGATGGGATACATCAGGCTTAGATCTGCTCTATAATTCTTCAAGAATAAGATCATTGTCTCTAGAATGCTTATTATTGTTGCTGGTATCCTTGCTTAGTAATTGAGATATATACCAGTTGTAGATGTATACCACAGTATTTATGGCTTTAGCTCAATAATAATATGTTAATCTGGTGGTATTGATCATCATACATATCATTTCTATGACCATACAGTTAAATTGCTCAGCCACACCATTCTGCTAAGATATATAAGAAGCTGTTGTATTGATGGCTTATACTATATTTTGTCAGGAACTGCTTGAATATATTATTGATATACTTATATCTATTGTTTGATTGTATAGTATATATTCTACATTCAGTTTCATTTTCAGTGATTGCTTTGAATTTTTTGAATTTATCCAAGACTTCACTCTTTACTAATAGAAAATATACATATACCTTACATATATGATTATCAATGAATGTGAGAAAGTATCTCTTACCAAAATGTGATAGAGTATATATCAGCCTATATATATCCATATATATGAGGTCAAGGATCCTGGATATGTACTTTAATCATTCTTTGAATAGTCATCAGGATGTTTTATTTACCATATAGTCCTTACAGATACTGTTATGTAAATATACTGCCAGTAATCCTCTGATGGATCATCTATTTGAGACTTGTCTTACCAATATATCCTAAGTATTGATGCTATATATTGGACATATCAGATGCAGTTGTCATATATATGAAGACTTTCATGCTATTCAGTATACTATTGATCATATAAAGATTGCCACACTTCAAGGCTGTCATTATCTCTTATTATCATATGAATCATATACTGTTACACCTTTTGAATGTATATATATATATCTCTTTGTTCTCATGGGTCATCATTAGAAGAGGTTCTTTTCTATCTTTAGAGCATATAGTATGTCTGCAAGAGTAGTGGCAGACTCAACAATATTTCTGTGGAGATGTATATCAATATTTCTCTTTTCTTTAGTATAGATGATATTATTATCTCCCAACTTAATGAGTATAGTGTATTCAAATAGTTGATATGTGGAGAACCATTCTTTATATAACATTATATATTATATGGCTCTAGAATCCATTAACTAGATATTGTTATCATTTGTTATATTTGCTACATATTCAGTAGATATATAGTTGGTGGTTTTTTTATCTGTATTGCTAACAGTATTTATGTCATGACTTTTTGTCAGCCCAAAAGTATTTCACTGACCAGTACTTATAGATGACAAGTTGGTGGATTTAGCACTAGATTCTATGCTGGCAGAATTGGCAGAACTAGTACTAGTGGTAGATTTGGCAGGATTTTTCAGTTCAAAATTGTCATCCTTCCTACTGAATGACATAGATGTAGAGGCTGTAGAACTAGTAGAACTGGCAGCTTGCACAAAAAATAGATTATTGCTTTCATCAGTTTCAGCAGTATTTGTATTGCCATACTTCTCTTGATAGTTCCTTCCATCACTTCCACATTGCCAATACTAACTCTTTCTACACTTTTCACTACTCTCCTTGTCATTTTCCCAGTTATAATATTGGCACTTCTTATGTCTATACTTGTAACAATATTCATAGTAATCATTATACTTAGTTAATTGACTGGACTAATTATCATGTTGATTTTGAGTTTAGAGTCATTGGTCTTATTGTTGATGATACTTTTGATCTCATTTGGCACTGTATCCATAGAACTCACAGAATGCTCTTTTATTATAATATTCTTCAGTACTATTTTCTTGATATATTTTCTCATTCATGAGACTCATTATTATGTAGGTGTAGTCTATAAGAGTACTGCTCTTATACATGGCTGTGATGATAATATTATATGCATCCAGAAGTCTCTTTGTGAGTGCTATAACCTTATCTTCATTGTCAATGTAATCAATAGATATACTGAGGGAATTCACTTAATTCATCAGATTGTCAATATAACTGATATATTCACAGATACTCTCTTTGAATTTCATTCAAAGATTGAATAGTTGAAATTTCCAGTAGAATTGATTTGATGCAAATACTTATACATGATGATTATATAGGACTTTCCATGCTTCATTAGCCATATTTATATGCATTATGAGCTTTGTTTGTAAGTTTGACAATATGAATACAATCTTATATAGTACTTGGCAAGTATTTGTGGGTTGTTGTCTTGAATCTACACTTGTGGCTTCATATACTCCACCAAGTCACATTCATTAAGGAGATTTGTCATATAGAATATCTAAATAGTATAATCTTTCCTATTAAAGATTGGGATAGACCTCTTAACTATACTTATACTTATAATAAAGACTGCTCTCATTACTGGAACACTTGTGATTAGTATATCTATATTGCTAGATTATTCATTACTTGACATTTCTAGTATATATAATTGTGTAGTATATATTTACAAGATATATATATACTATTACTGCTTAATGCTAGTGGAGCTTATAATCTTTATTAGAATGAGGAGCACTTTTATTAAACTTGTATAGGATGCATATTTCATGTATTACTGATGGATAATGTAAGACTGATGAAATCATCAATCATATATGGATATATTGAGTTGCCATCCCAATATTTATCTATAATAATTCTGTAATATTTTCTAATAAAGATCTACTCTAGAGCTAGAAGGTTCTGTAATTTTTACCTATTATATTATAGACCTATAAATAGTAAATCTGTAATAACAACTAGACTATAATAAGATTCTTATAATATATTTGAATCTGTTGGAGACAGTTCTATTAGTTTTCTAGAATTGAGTTAGAGAAAAAGATAGAGTCTGGAAAGAGCTAAGAATAAAGATCTAGAGACTCTGATCAATCCTCTGAATATTATATGAGTAGTAAATATATTATAATGAGTGAATACTATAATTTAGCCAGTAGAATTAAAAGAAAGTGAAGGGAGATAGAATGCAGAGTACTATATACCAATAGTATCTTACTTGAGTATATACAACAGTTACTATTATTTACTATAATATTATACTAAGTAGTATCTAGTTCTGTAGCAATAATATGTTCAGCCACAGTAATGATAACCTTAACTGTTTGAGACTGAGGTTAGATAAAAGGTTTCAATATAGTATCTCTAATCATTCAACTTATATTATTAATAAAACATATTAATACATATGTGAACCCATGCTAACTTCATTCTCCTCTACCATCAACTTGCTCAACCCTTCTAGAATTGAATATATCTACCATAATTTTATTATCTCATTGTCTACACTAGTATACCAACTGACTTATCTGGCAATGGCACAAGATCTAACCTACTCTTGTTCAGCCATCTCATCAAATTCAGGCTAGTTATAAAGAAGTTAGAGATAATGTACTCTATAATTATTCCTTTATGAGACACCAGGTACTCAACTGTTCAAAGGTATAGACTATTGACAAGTGGTATGATCTGGTCCTTAATAATATTAAGTGGAAGGTAGAAGTAGTTATATTGAGCATAGTATCTATCAGAGAGTTACTTATAAAAGTACTATTATGTAGTTCTGAAGGGATTATCTGAAAGTTCTGGATATTCTGAAAGACTATTTTCTTAATATTAAGATCAATTTCATATGGAGTATGTCCTCTATACTTATTGATTTCAAGATTGGGTTAATATCTCAACCAAAGTTCTTATTCAAACTTGTTCTGGATGTTCAGGATTTTCCATATTTCAGAAAGTTTAGGAAACTAAGACTAGCTTAGTTGAATTAGTATATTGCTGCAGACAATACTCAATTAGGAAATTTTGTGATATAGTTAGGAGTGAGACCTAATAGGGTGCAGATTTACTTAAGAGTAGTTTGTAGGTTATTAAATAAATTTATTTGCTATTTATAATATTACTATACTAGGAGTAGTTGTAAAGGAATATTGTGGAGAAGTATTCAGAAGTTGTTGTATGTTCAGATTGTTCAAGTCTGAGATTCTGAGATCCAGGAGAGATGGTATTTATACTAATGAGGGGCTATCTGAACTATGCTAAATAAGATATAGCACTTAGTACCTTGCTAAGTCAGAATACAATCATATAGTATAAGTGTGATCTGATATATCAAGAGATCATCTGACTGCTGAGTCAGTATATAGTTATATTATATGAGGCTAATCTAACTATACTAATGACTGCTAAGCTATTTATAGATTTAGATGCTATCTGGATAGTCTTTAATAATATCACTATTGATAATATCATCTCTGATGAAGTAGTCATCTAAGAAGAGTAGTTCTTAGATTACTTCTCTCTATTCACTCAGATAATAATATATTAGGATCACATCACCATCCTACAGGATAACATCATCAGTCTCATATACTGGATATAGAGTTGGTGGGTGAAGGAGAGATGTATCATCTTTACTTTTATTAGATTTACAATCTATATATCTTCTATAGATAATGATACTATGAGTTGCAGGATTGTAGTATACTGGTAGCTATACTTTATATCACTTGTACTTGGGTAGCAGAGTTGTTGGTTCAATCTCAAGGGTGTTCTAGATATATAGATTGTGTTCTCCAGTCTCTTCATTATAGTTGAAGTAATCAGGTATAAATGCAGATTAGTACTTATACTAGTGGGCATTATCTCAATAGATCTCATAGGTAGTTATGAACTATTATAAGTTTATTAGCAAGGTTGGTGGAATGATTAGAGCTGGCAGAGATCCTTGGCTGGAGGTCATATTGGTATTGGAGGAATTATTATCTTTTACTTCATCATCATTAAACCAGATTATATCATTGATATCCTTCATGGCATATCTAACTTAGGACATTTGTAGGATGTGGTCATCAGGATATAGAAAGGTTCTGTCTGTAGTTTGAATATACTCAATATACTTGTAGTTGAGTTCTTATATCATATTGTCAATTTGGCCATAGGATAGAGTTGCAACCATTTCAGCAGTAGTAACTCAGAGACAGAGAATAAAGGTACTATATTCATAATAGAGTTCTCAGTGTTTGCAGGTGATGAGTTTCTGGTATTGAGACATCTGGGTAATATCTGTATTATAGTGGTGTTCAACCATGTCTTCTAGGAGGTGGCTGATCTGGTAGTAGCTTGAGATTTATCTGATTCAGTGGGCTTCACTAAGCATGTTCAGAGTATTCTATCAGACTTCTATAAAGTAGAGAGGTGTCAAATTATTGATATTCATAAGAGATAGGGGAGGTGTTGCTCAGTTGACAATATCATTACAAATGTCAGTACAGATGTGATTGTAGATCTCAGTAGTCATGTTTGTATGTATGTTTAAGAGTTGTAAGTAGTTGTTTGTTTGGTTTATTATAGTTCTCCATTTCAATACATCTGAGCACATGGTATATATACATTTGGTCCTAATTAATAAGGTCTCATTTATATGAATCTTGTATTCTATAACTTCAAGTTGACTTAGCTTTATACTCTGTGACTTTGATTTGACTTAGCTTTATGATCTTGTATGTAATTTCTGGATTTGTTCTGAGAGTGACATGTGATTTCAGTGGCTTAGAGGTTGTGCACTTACAGTATCAAGCATGGTGTTAATTATGTTTTCTACAAGAGCAGGAGACTCATCTTGCAATATCTGGGTTCATTTATGGATACCCATGCTGATAACATTTGTTATCTTTCTCCTGTACAATTCACGTTATACAAACTTCAAGCAATGGTTTTCAATGCAACTTGGAGAAAAGGTACTTTAAAAATGTCATTGAGCAAGAGTTCTGTTGGGCATGCTGGGTCAGGTGGACCTGGGGCCTTCGGTTGGCAGAATGTGGGGAGAGGTTATGGCCTGGGGATGGGGGCCTTTGGAGGATTGAAGGGTGGCAAGGGTTCTGGAGGAGGGCTGGTGTCAGATGGGAATGGGGGAAGGACTGGCCCCTCCAGCTTTGCTGACATGGTGAAGGAGAGTGGATGGCCAGCTGGAGACAGGGCTGGTGCTGCTGTGGGGAAGGACAAGGTGAGCCTTGGTAGGGGGGGAGGTCCCCAGACTGGGAGTATGAGCATAGGGTCTGGCGGTATTGTGGCTGGAGGTGGGACTGCTGATGGTAGTATGACGGGGAATCAGGAAAAAAAAAGAGATGTGATAGCTGATGATGGAGTGGGGCTGGGGCTACCGATTCGGAAGGGGGACCTGACCGATGGTGTGACAGGGCTGGTGGTGGCACCATTACTCAAGAAGTCAGTTTTGGAGTTCGTGGCTACCTTGTGCTTCCGAGACTTAGCGGTGATGGCAAGGATGGTCCTGGGGCTCATCTTGTGGCAGGTGGCTGGGGCCGCCTCAGTGAAGTTCCTGAAGGGGCTGGAGGGGGTAGAGGTGGGCTTTGAGGAGGCAGGCCCACTGGATGAGGCAATGAAGACTGGAGTAGTGGTTAGTGAAGTGGTGGTCCCTATGATGTGCTGCCTTAGATGGGACCCCAGGGTGGTACAGCTGCTAGTTAAAGGGATACCTATAGTGATAAAGATTGAGACTAGGAGAAGGGTAGAGGAGGTGGTGGCGGAGTATAGAGATGTGGTGGATATTAGATTCAGGGTGTGGGAGGGGACAGCAATCAGGACAGGTAATGTGGATATCAGGGTTAGGCTGACAGGGAGGAAGGCTACTGGAAAGGTGAATGACTGGCCTTCAGTACTAATGTGGGGGGCTGTGGTCTGTAGGGTGTCAAGGGTGAAAGAGAGTGAAGAGGAGGAGGAGGACTTGTTAGAAGTATTGGAGGAGTTGAGTGGTGCGGTGGAACAGAGGGCAAAGGCCTGGAAGCTCTTTGAGGAGATAACACATCTGGAGGTTGTGGAGGGGAAGTATATCCGTATGGACAAGAGGCAGTGGGAGTGGGCACAGGGGCACAAGAGGCAGAGGGAGCTTTTGGCGAGTATGAAAGTAGAGATGTAGAAGAAGACAGATGGGGCTGAGGTATCAGGGGGCATTGAAGCCAGTGTCTGGGCGAGTAAAGGAGGAGGGGAGGTGGAGGTAGATGGGAAAGAAGATGGGAAGATGCTGAGCAAGGACCCCTATACTGACAGCATTTTCGAGGAGTGGGAGGAGGAATCAGATGCCACTCCCCCCCCTCTTGTCAGGAAGGGACTGGCTGTGAAGAGAAGAACAACAGAGGATGTACCAATACAGAGGGCCCAGCAAGTGCACTTTGGAGTTCCTGATGTAGCGAAAGGGGGCCAGGTGGTGGCGGTTGATGAGGATGAGCTGGTGGATGTCCCTGAGGAGGAGTGGGATGAGGCTGCCAGTGTTGGTGCTGACACCACAATGTTGGATGCAGGATGGCCAGGGACTCCGGGAGGGAAGGAGGTAGGGAACTTGCTATGGATGAGAGAGGTAATGGATAACCTTGCCACTGAGGAGCTGGGAGAAGTGGACCTGCAGGCAATGCCTGAGGAGCATTGGGCACGGATTCTGCAGAGAAATGGAGTGGTGGAGGCACTGAGGGCAGAGATTCTAATGATCCTTCTGGAGGAGGAGGGATATGAGGTCGATGAGGTGAGGAAGGCAGAGCTGGTGGTGATAGCAGGTGAGAGGGCAGTCTACTGTTGGGCTGAGTGTCATGGCTTGAAGTTCTGGAGGGAGGCCTGTCTGGATTATCATGAGGACTTTGAGGAGAGAGAAGATGGGGTGATGGTAGAACTGCTGGAAGGGTTGGAGGCACGGGAAGCTGGAGAAAGGGAACAAGCTACTGAACATGACTTTGACCTGGTGCAGGAGGAGCAGAAGGTGGATTTGTAGAGAATGGCATTGCTATTAACATTATTCCTTATAAACAGTACAACTAACATTTTCTCTTTGAATGTGAATGGCTTGAGGGGATCTGGGCAGTGAAAGAACATTTTTGCTTAGCTTAAGGGATTGGAGGCTGATCTCTTTTTACTACAGGATGTTCAGTGTGAGGATGAGGAGGATTGGGTAGAGTGGACTAGGAAATGGGGAGGGGCTACTGCTTGGTTTGGAAAAGTTGTGATTCTGGTGAGGAAGGGTAGAGGAGACTTGGAGGGAATCAGGAGCTGGGGTGACCACTTGGTCTGGGAAGATTGGCAGTAGCCAGGGTGGGAGTCGGTGAGGGTTGGCTCTTGCTACTGCCCTGCAGTTAGGGACAAGAGGACTGTGTGGATTGAGGAGCTACTGGAGGAGGGTATTCTGTTGGAGGAAGGGGTTGATGTTCTTGGTAGAGACTTTAATATGGTTCGGGATCAGCATCTAGACAGAACTGATGGAGGGAGGAGTGCAGGGGGGAGAAGTGGAGGTCTGAATGCATGGGAGGAGGTGGAGAAGTTGAGTTCCTTAGGGGATATAGGCAGATCTTGGTGGGGCAACACCAGGGTCTACATACATTGGGTTAATGGCTTGGGTACAAGGATTGACTGAATTCTAATGGCAGAGTGTTGGGGTACAGATGTTTGGAAGACCTGGGGGTGGAGTGGTGCCCATGGTCTGATCACTGGAGACTGTTGGGGCAGGGGCAGTTTGGGCAGAGTGGAGACAGACCCAGACATTGGCACCTTAACTCCTCTCTGCTGGCTGAGAAGGAGTTGTGAGACTCATGAGAGAAGGACATTCAGGTAAAGGTTCTGATCTGGAGGCATGAGGGTTTATCTGTTGGTGTCTGTTGGATAAGACTAAAAGAGGCTGGGAAGGTTTACTGGAGAGGAGCTGGGAGAGATGCTGGGAGGCAGAGAAGAGAGCACATGAGGTGCGCTTCCAGTAGGTTGAGGAGACTACAAATGGACTGGGCAGATTTGCTTACTTCTGAGGGGGTGGAGGATTGGAGGATAGAGTGGGCAAAATTGGAGATTGTGGAGCTGCAATAGGTGTTGAGAGATGAGAAGGAGGCTCAGATGCATGGTATGGCTGCTAGACTATGGTGGCAGGGACTTGAGGAGGGTGAGAGGCCTACTAGGTACTTATCAAGACTTCTTAAAGCTAGGAGGGTGCAACATCAGTGGGAAGGGATCTTAGATGCCGACAGCAACATGGTGCATGGCACACAACAAATCTTAGGGGTTTTGAAGGCAAGATGGCAGGGTTTGTGGAGTGAGGGAGAAGGGGGTGCTGATGGAGCAGTGATTGTGGATATACTAGGGGAGTGGGTGCCACCGCAAGTGGATGGACTGGGGGACTTGATCTTACCAGTGCAAGGCGAGGAGATTCAGAGTATTCTTACAGCTACTAAGCCTGGAACAGCACCAGGGGAGTATGGGTTGCCATGGGACTTCTGGAAGAAGATGGTAAAGGTCCCTGGCATTTTGGGTGAGATGACTGCTCTCTGTGACCATGTTCTTCAGAGTGGTAAGTGGGTAGGAGAGCAGGACCTCAGACAGGTGGCCTTATTGTATAAAGACAAGGAGAGGAGGGAAGATTGGAAGAATTGGAGACCAATCATGCTTCTGGATATAGACAGGAAGATGGTAACTAAGGTGATTGTTGCAAGACTGCAGAAAGTTGCCCAACAGGTGCTGGGGGAGGAGCAGTGGAGCTTTGTTGGGGGCAGACTTATAAGAGATGGGACTGCATGGGTGCATGGCATCATTGAAGGGGCTTGGGCTTGTTTACTGGATGGAAGGTTGGTCTTTTTGGACCAGGAGAAGGCCTATGACCATGTATGGCAGGTTTGGCTGAGCAAGGTATTGGATTGTATTGGTATTCCCTCAAGATTTCGGGCTTCTATGTTGAATCTGCTGGAGAGCAGTCAGGTGGCACTGATGTGTAATAGCCACCAAGGTCTGATATTTTCCTTGGGTAGGGGAGTTCCTCAGGGGGACCCTCTGTCCCCTATTCTCTATGCCCTTTCATTGGAGCCATTGATGGATAGAATTCACCAGAAGGTGGCAGGGCTCTCTATCTATGGGATAGTGTGGAAGGTGGGGGCTTTTGCTGATGACATGGTGGTTGGACTTGGGTCAGTGGCAGATGTCGAGGTGCTTAAAGAGACAGTGGAATGGTATGAGGATTGCTCAGGGGCAAAGCTCAACTGGCATAAGTGTGAGACAATGGTGCTTAGAAATAGGCTAGTGGGTGGGGATGTCATTGGAACAATTGTCCCTACTGATGAGGTGGTGTGGTATCTGGGCATCTTCCTTTCTGTATATAGTTCTGTCTTGCCACGAGTGTGATGGGAGAGTAGGGTGACCATTTGGGGGAAAGCCCTTCGAGGTTGGGGAGGTTGCCATATCTCTCTAGTGGGGCGGGTGTCAATTCTGAATGTATACTGGTTCCCCAAGCTGTGGTATGTGGCCTATCACCTTGACTTCTCAGCTTGGGTGGTGAAGAGGCTGATGAAGGTGGCTAGAGATTGGATTTGGGCAGGGAGGAGGTCCCAGATAAGTTGGGATACTCTTGCAACTCTGGTGGTCAGAGGAGGTCTTGGCCTTGTAAATCTCCCCAAGAGGTTGCACTGCTTGCAAGCCTGGTGATTGAAGAGAGCTGCTGAACTGCAGGGATGGGGTTGGGTACCACTGCTGCAGAAGGTGTGAAAGATGAGGACCTCCCCTCAAGGGTCCTTCAGTGATTTGATCTCTTTGGTAGGGCTGAATAGTATTCAGCGGCTACAGTTTAAAGGCTTTTGGTGGGGAGTGGTAGATGGAGTACATTGAATTGGGCTGCACTGGCGAGGCAATGAAGGAGAGGAGGTTTGGGGGCCAGATATGTGGTGATGGTATAGACTGCTCCTAGGAGGTGCTCTACTTGATATGTTTAATTTTGGGAATAGAGTAGAGTGTTAGCAGGGTCTTGGCCAGGATCTTCAGCCAAGTGGCTGGCAGGCAGCAGGGATCAGCGAGGAGTGGGACTAGGCTGGTATCTAGTCTTGGAGTGCTGTGGTGCAGAGGTGGCTTCCTCCCAAGTTCTGAGTGGTATGGTGATGAATGCTGTAGAGGAATGTCATGTTGAATTTTCACACTGGGTATTTGGTAGATGGTGGCCGTTTCAAGTGTGAGGAGTGTTACAATGTAGGGCAAGCTGGGGGACTTGTATAGATGCCAGAATATTGGCTGGGGGAGTGTGAAGTTTTGGGGGACTTCTGGATAGAAATAGGGAATAGACTGGGTGTGGAGTGGAGGCAGGCTGGTGTAGGAGGCCGTTGGGAAGATTTGCACCTTCAGCTAGTAAGTGGGGTGGGAGATAGTTGGCTCATGGTAGAGTGGGTGTTAGCAGTGTAGTTGGGGTTGGTGGGACATTGGCTCTTTGTATTTGAGGAGGGGCAGTAGATGGCACTCCGGGAGAAGGTATTACGGTGGGAGGAGCTGCTGGGGGATCTGTTGAATGGATGGTGGGTGGGGTGGGGGCCTCAGGGAGGGCGATGTCACGGTTTGGTGGCTAGGATCTGTACACAGAGTGGAGGGAGGGTGGAGATTGTGTTAGACAAAGTGGTCTTTTATCAGAAAGGAGTAGGGGGGGGGGCCCCCCGAGGG
>RBNI01003775.1:0-15233 GCA_003990745.1 Jimgerdemannia flammicorona
CCCCCCCTTCCTCTTCTTTTTATTAATTCTCTCCCTCCTCCCATTTAGACTCCAGCGTGTCCACGCCCACACGATTCCTCGCAGAGTGTGGCGAGTACACTTCCCTCTTCACACCCAGCCTTGGCGGCAACTTTTCGGAGGTAAACCCGTTTGAATACAGCTTCCAAACCCAAAAGAACCTCTCCTTGTCGGCCTCTTCCACTGCCAACCACTTCAAATCGCCCGATCCGCGGCATTTGGCCATAACCAACAATCATACGGCCTCGCAACAAGCATCTTCCACGTTGCCACGCACCAGCGGCTCTGTTGAATACACAGTGAAGATTGAGCCGGTTGACGAGTCTAAAGACAAACAAGACCACGAACGTCTCGCTGAACTGCAAAAGTCTCCCAACCAAAAACGCCAAGACCAACCAAGGCAGCAGCAGCAGCAGCACCACCAGCCTCCGCCAGCGTCGCCCAATCTCTCCGCGACGTCACCACCATCTCCGAAGCCGTCGCCGTTGCCCTCTACTTCAACGATTACCGACAATATAATTTCCGTTGCAGCTGATCAGGTCGCTATGCAACGCAGCATGAGCGAAGATCGCAGCTTGCGCGAGGACTCCTTCAGAGACGACGATGAGGTCGGCGGGTTATCGTCACCCAAGGACGACTATCTTGGAAAGAGGTCCAAGCGGCGCCGCGATAGCGACAGATCGGCTGATGATTCGGATTCAAGCTCTGGCTCGTACGATAACAAGAAGCGAAGGAATTCCGACGATAACGACGACGATTCAGAGGAGAAGCGTCGTCGTTTTCTGGAACGTAACCGTATGGCTGGTAAGCACATTGTCAATAAACGCTCGGTCAATGTCATACTTTGAGAAGCCGACTATCGCGAGTTTATTCTTATGTTAAATCATCCTGGCACTCTTCATTTTACTCATTCCTTACAGCTTCTAAATGCCGTCAAAAGAAGAAGGCTTGGATGCAAGAATTGGAGAGCCGCTCGGACGAGATCACTAACCGCAACAAGGCCCTTCATATGCTTGTCGCCAACCTTAAGGAAGAAGTACTCATGCTCAAGGATCAGTTGCTGGCACACCGTGGGTGCGGCTGTAACGTGATCCAACAATATGTGCGTACGAGTGGCCACTTCAACATGTCACTTATGAACGCTATGGTCAACAACGCTCTTGCGGGTGGGCCAGAACTCGACATGATCCCCCAGCCTCCTCCGCCGCCGCCTCCACCACATA
This sequence comes from Jimgerdemannia flammicorona, assembly GCA_003990745.1. NCBI lineage: Eukaryota > Fungi > Mucoromycota > Endogonomycetes > Endogonales > Endogonaceae > Jimgerdemannia > Jimgerdemannia flammicorona. The sequence goes on from RBNI01003775.1 coordinate 1,242, forward strand.
TTCAACATCAACAGCAAATGCAACAGCATCATCGCCAGCCTCATCACATGCCGCCGCATTCGTATCCTATGCAACAATCTCATCCGTACGAACAACACGGGCATGTTGTGCCGCCACACCCGATGGTGCCGCATGGCCATATGATGCAACAGCAGATGATGTCTACGATGTTTACTCAATAGTGACATCACATCCAGCATCTCTAATGAAGTGATAGGAAGACACAGTTTTGCGGATGCAGTATCATATGTTGCGTTTTCTTACCTTAGCTTAGTTTTTTCTTTCTTACTCTCTTTCGCTCGGAGGGTTGGTGTTGATAATTGCGTGCTGATTATTGCACTCGGCAAACATTTGCTTTGATCAGAGAACTTTGTGCTTGCCATGCATTTATCCAATCACCCACCCTCGGGACAAAAGTACCTATAATTCTCCATCATAATGTACAAAAGCAGAAACCTTTGCATTGAGGATCGTACCATTTGCTTCCCCCTTTATTCACCCCCTTTCGTATGTAGATATGTTGTATCACCTTTCCACATTTCTTGTCGCGGTTAATGCCCTTACCTCGGTGCCTGTTTTAGCTCTTCACATTGTTACTATACACCCCTCTATATCTTTCTACTCTTGCATGTTATAAGACGGTTTGCATAGCACTATTTTGTAATGTCATTTTTTGTATATACAACCTTAAGACAACGCGATAAACGAACTTTAAATCGAAAAACCTTGGGTAATAATTTGGGAGCAGTTTTTCGCTTGAGGTCAGTGACGTCATAAGATTTTTTTTTTTTTTTTTTTTTAAATTAATGGGCCAATAAAACCAAACCGGGGGCCTATCATTAGTTTCCCTCTCTTTTCCTTCTCAACCTTCGTTGCAGTACAAGGACATCTCATATCCAACATGGGTCACGAAAACGTGTGGTTCTCCCGCCCTCGCCGCTATGGCAAAGGTTCTCGTCAGTGGTATGTGTTATATATTCTTTCTCGATTACAACACCCAAATTCCCACCATTTATCAGCGTTCAGGAGCACGGAATTTGTGAAAACCAACGGATACCACAGTAAACCAGAGTTATAGCGACACCGAAAAGAGCTTGGGATTGCAATTGTTTGCTGGGGGGGTTGACATAGTAATACATGCATTTGTGACTCAGGAGTGCCTATAGATTGTGGGGTCTACGTGCAGTCATCGTTGCACACGCAATAAAAAAAAATTCGCAACAACACCGACAATTAAACGTGAGGGCTCTCTCTCTTCTCCCGAAAATTTCCGTTAACATAACATTTTCCATTCAACCTCAATAGTCGCGTGTGCTCTCACCAGGCAGGTTTGATCCGCAAGTACAACCTTAACGTCTGCCGTCAGTGCTTTCGTGAATACGCCAACGATATTGGCTTCCAAAAGGTGTGTTGGCATTATAGTTCTTGTTGCCTCTTCTATTAGTAGTGTAAGGGATTTTGTGGTGGTTTGCTGTGGAAGCATATCAACGGTCAATGGGGGCTGGTGGTAAATTGTGTTCGTGTGTAGAGATCGCAAAATATAGGCAATGAGGATGCTGGGGACCGAACTAGTTATGAATCGTCATACTGTATCGATCCAATTCGTGTTTGAACTCCTTACTGATACTGCCCTCCATTTTTACTCGCTTTATTTTTCGTAGAATCGCTAAATTCACTTTTGAATGGCACCCGGAATAAAGATGGCGCAGGGAAGGAATTTCGCCTTGCAAAAGCGGGGAATACTTCGTTGATCAGGACGAAATATGTTCAGACATGTTTATACCGTGAAATATATGTTGCGAAATAAATTGTCCCACACGCAGTAATACACATGAGATTGTCCCAAGGGTGCCTTTGGAGCCATGCCGAATTTGACACTTCTTGCTGGTTCGGCCATCTTCTGGGAAAGAACATCCCTCTGGCTTAAAGGCAGTTTTGCGGAATTTTGATATTGCGTACAAATGACATAAAACGAATGGTATAATGCCTGTTTATCAACCCAAATGATATATCGGTTTGTCTTGCGCTCTAGTATGTAGGTTTCCTGCACAATACAACAGCTGCCAAAATCTCACACTCAGATGTTGTGTACGATACAAAGAAGCCGCGGCCATGTCAATGCAGCTCGCAATCTGTCATTTGTGCCAATCAAGCAGACCACATGCCCGCCCACGTGACGGCACAAGAGGGTAGAAAATGTGAACACCATAGCGTTTCCAGGTCCATCCGAGCCCCATCCACTCTAACTCAAGCTTCATCAATCTATCACCATGCTTCTCTACCGTGATATTCTTTCCGGTACGTGTCATTCCTTATGTCGGGCCAAAACCGTGGTTGTTATCCTGGGCTTACCGATGATTTGGAATTCATGGTGGTTTACATTATTACCTATATTTTTTATCCCTACTAGGCGACGAGCTCTTTTCTGACGCTTTCCCCGTCAAAGAAATCGATGATACCCTTTATGAGGTCGATTGCAAGGTGAGAACGTGGATCTGTTGTCGCTGAGGAGGCCGTTGTTTGACGCGTACCTCAATAGTTACCGATCTGCGTAAAAATGTTACTAACCAGCAGCGGATTGCCTTTCCTAAAGATGATTCAAGTGAAGCAAGGTGCCGATGTTGACATTGGTGCCAACCCATCTGCTGAGGAGGCCGATGAGGGTGTGGAGGACGGTGTCGAAACGGTCAACAACGTCGTGTACTCTTTTCGCTTGCAGTCAACAGTCTTTGATAAAAAGTCCTACATGACCTACATCAAAGGTTACATGAAGAAGCTTAAGGGAGAACTCGCCAGCTCCAACCCTGATCGCGTTGCCACCTTCGAAAAGAATGCCGCTACCCGTGTTAAGAGGATCCTCGAAAATTTCAAGGTACGTTCGTGTCAAGTTTGGTCGAATGTGGCAACGTATTATGTTTGAAGCGCAGGAACCATCAGTGCTGATTCGAGGGTGTTTTTGCAACGGAATGGGAATAGGATTACGAGTTCTTCGTTGGTGAGAGTATGGATCCTGAGGCCATGGTTGCTTTGTTGAACTATCGTGAGGATGGTGTCACTCCCTATTTCACATTCTTCAAGGATGGTCTCAAGGTCGAAAAACTGGTAGGTTTTATTTGATTTGTTTTTTTGTTATAATGGTAGAATTATTGGTCAATTCATTTGCTGATCTGTGAAATTGGATTGTTATTTTGTAGTAAATTTACAAAATCATATATCATTTGTAATGAGTATTTGAGAGTATAATCAATTTTAAAAGATAAATAAAACAGAAATATAAAAGTTACATTTATAAGAGAATTAATGTTTATAAGTTATTGTTAATATAATTTATTATTAAAGATTTTATTTTAATTATATTTTTTATTAATAATTAATATTAATATTTATTTATTTATTTATTTTTATATTATAAGTAAAATTTAAAGTAACTTTTGTCTCTTTTTTTATTACCATATTGGTTATAAGGTTTTGATAGATAACTTTTTAAGTTTACCTTTTTCTAGTATAATTTATATTATACTAACTTTAAGTAATACTTTTCAATATAATTTAAAGAAAAGATATTAGTAAAATATTATTGAGTAAGAGTTCTGATAGATATACTAGATTAGATAAATCTGGGGTATTTAGCTGACAGTATATAGAAAAAGGTTATGGCCTGAAGATGAGTACTTTTAGAGAGACAAAAAATAGAGAGAGCTCTAGAGAGAGATTAGTATCTAGTGAAAATGGGAATAGATCTGGGCCCCTAAGCTTTATAGATAAGATAAAGGAGGGTAGATGACTAGTTGGAGCTAGGACTGATGTTATTGAGAAAAAGGACAAGGCTAGTATAGAGAGAGAGAGAGGCCCTCAGTCTAGGGAAGTGAGTATAAGTACTGAAGATTCTATAACTGAGAGTAATAGAGTAACTACTAATAGTAGTGTAATAGTAGATCTGGAAAAAAAAAAAAAAAATGTGATGGCTAATGGAAGGACTGGGCAGAGGGTCCAAAAGAGACAGAGAGATCTGACTAATAGTATAATAGACCTGGTAGTAGCTCTGTTACTTAAGAAGTCAATCTTAGAGTTTATTATTACCTTATATTTCTAAAGACTAGCTATGATAGCAAAGATGATATTAGGACTCATATTGAAGCAGATTGTAGAAGCAGCTTCAGTAAGGTTCCTGGGAGATATGGAGGAGATAAAGGTAGGTTTTGAGAAGACAGAATTACTAAAAGAGGTATTGAAGACTGGGTTGGCTATTAGAGAAGTAATAGTCTCTATAGCACAGTACTTGAGATAGAATCTAAGAGTAGTTCAGCTCCTGGTGAAAAGAGTACCCATGGTGACAATAGTTGAGACAAGGCATAGAGTTGAGGAGGTTATGACAGAGTATGGAGAAGTAGTTGATATTAGATTTCAGATATAAAAGGAGACTATTTTCTAGACTAGTAATATAGATATCAGAATTCAGCTGGCTGAGAGGAAAGCTATAGAAAAGACTCAAGACTGATCTTTGGTGATACTGTAGAGAGCCTTTATCTATAAGGTGTCAAGAGTGAAGAAGAGTAAGAAGAAGGAGGAGGAGGAGAAGAAAGACCTACTAGAGGCTCTGAAGGAACTTAGTAGAGTAGTGGAATATAAAGTGAAGATATAGAAGGTCTATTTTTTTTTTTTTTTATAGTTACTCAGACTCCTTCTTTTATTAAAACACTATCTATTATCTAAATAATACACAATGCCCAACCCTATCCAATCCCCCTAGGGGGGCCCCCCCCTCCCACTCCTACTTAATGAAAGACCACTTTATCTAACACTATCTCCACCTGCCCACCACTCTGTTCGCAGATTCCTTCTACCAGGTAATGACATTTATTACCCTGGGGACCCCAACCCACCCACCACCCAGTCAGCAGATCTCCTATCAATCCCTCCCATCTTAACAACTTCTCCTATAAACCCATCTACTGCTCCTCCTTGAAAACAAAGAGTCAATGTCCAGCCAGCCCTATCCACACTGCTAAAACCCACCCTACAGTGAGCCAACCATTACCTATATCACTTACTAGCTGAGATTCCAAATCCTCCCAGTGACCTCTCTCTCTATCTGGTCTCCTCTCCACACCTAGTTGATTCCCTACTACTATCCAAAAGTCTCCCAGAACTTCACACTCTCTCAGCCAATGTTCAGGCATTTGTACAAATCCCCCAACTTGCCCTACATTATAACACTCCTTACAATCTAAATGGCCACCCTCTACAAGATGCCTAGCATGGAAATTCAACATGACATTCCTCCTCAGTATCCACCACTATACTACCCAGAACTTAGGAGGAAGCCACCACCATACCTTAGCACTCTATGACCAGACTCCTGCCCAGTCCCACTCCTTGCCAATCCCTACAGCCTGCCAACTACTTGGCCAAAGATCCTGGCCAAGACCCTGCTGATACTCCACTCTATTACCAATATCAAACTCAGCAAGTAGAATACTCCCCAGAAGGAGTCTGTTCTATTGCCACATAGCTAGACCCCACAGTACCTCTCCCTTATTGCCTCGCTATCACAGTCCTATCTGGTGTGCTCCATCCACCACCTCTCACCAGAAGCCCTTATATCATAGCTGTCAGCTTCCAGTCAGGCCCACCAGAGAGAGCAAATCTCCTGAGGACCCCCAAGGAGAGAACCTCATCTCCCACACCTTCTACAGTAGTGGCACCCAACTTTCTCTCTGCAGTTCAATAGCCCTTTTTAACCACCAAGCTTGTAGGCAGTGCATCCACTTAGGGAAATTCACAAGGCCTAGTCCTCCCCTAACTACCAGTATTGCAAGAGTATCCCAACTGATCTGGGACCTCCTCTCTACCCAAATCCAATCTCTAGTCAGTTTTGTCAGTCTCTTCACCACTCAAGCTGGGAAGTCTAAGTGATAGGCCACATACTATAGCTTGGGGAACTAGTAGACATTCAGAATTGACACCTGCCCTGCCAGGGAGATGTGGTGACCCCCCCAACCTCTAAGAACCTCCCCCCAAATGACCACTCTCCTCTCTCACCACACTCATGGCAAGACAGATCTATATATATAAAGGAAGATGCCCAAGTACTGCACTACCTCTCCTGTGGGGACAATTGTTTCAATGATGTCCCCTCCCACCAGCCTATTCCCTAACACTATTATCTCACACTTATGCCAGTTGAGTTTCGCCCTAGAGTACACCTCATACCATTCCACTATCTCTTTAAGTGCCTCAACATCTGCTACTGATTCAAGTCCAACTATCATGTCATCCGCAAAAGCCCCCACCTTCTACACCACACCATATATAGAGAGCTCTGCTACCCTCTGATGTATCCTATCCACCAAAAGTTCTAATAAAAGGATATAAAGGATAGGAGACAGTGGGTCTCTCTGAGGAACTCCTCTTCTCAAGAGAAATGCCAAACCCCAGTGATCATTATACAATAGTGCTGCCCTACTGCCCTCCAACAAATTCAGCATAGAAGCCCAAAACCTTGAGGGAACACCAATTCTATCTAGCACCTTGCCTAGTCATACCCACCGAACATGGTCATAGGCCTTCTCCTAGTCCAAAAAGACCAGTCTACCATCCAGTCTATAAGCCTGGGTCCCCTCAATGATACTGTGCACCCAGGCAGTCCCATCTCTGATAAGCCTGTCTTCTACAAAGCCTCGCTGCTTCTCACCCAGAACCTATTGGACAACCTTCTATAGCCTTGCAATAATCACCTTAGTCACCATCTTCCTGTCCATATTCAGAAGCATGATTAGCCTCTAGTTCTTCCAGTCCTCCCTCCTCTCCTTATCTTTGTACAATAAGGCCACCAGCCCTAAGTCCTGCTTGCCAACCCACTTGCCATTCAGAAGAACATAATCACAGAGGGCAGCCATCTCTTCTAACACTCCAGGAACCTTTGCCATCTTCTTCTAAAAGTCCCAAGGTAACCCATCCTCTCCTGGTACTGTACCCAGCTTAGTTGCCGCAAGGACTCTCTGGATCTCCTCCTCTTGGACTGATAAGATCAAATCACCTAGTTTTTCTACTTGTGGTGGCTTCTACTCCTCCAGTATATCTTCAATTGCCTCTTCATCAGCACTCCCTTCCTCCTCACTCTACAGACCCCTCCATTTTTCCTTCAGTACTCCCAAGATCTGCTGTATACTATGCACCATATCTCCCTCAGCATCCAAGACCCCATCCCATCAGTAGTGCACCCTCCTAGCTTGGAGGAGCCTTGACAGGTACCTAGTGGGCCACTCTCTCTCCTCAAGCCCCTGCCACCATAGTCTGGCAGCTATTCCTTTTATATGAATCTCCTCCTCTATATGCAATATTTGTTGCAGCTCTATTATCTCCAATTTCACCTGCTCTAACCTCCAATCCTCCACCTCTTCAGAATAAAGCAACTCAGTCCACTCTATCTGCAATCTAATCAGCCTATTAGAAGTACACCAAACTCACTTCCTTCTCTGCCTCCCAGCCTCTCTACCAGCTTCTCCCCAATAAACCCTTACAGTCTCCTTCAACCTCATCCACCAGATATCCACAGATGATCTCTCATATATCCAGGTGGCAATCTTCACTTGGACATCCTCCATCCATGGATCCCACAACCCCTTCTTGGCCAGCAGAGAGGAGTTAAGGTGCCAATATCCAGGTCCATCTCCACTCCCTCCAAACTGTTCCTGTCCCAATAGCCCCCAGTGATCAGACCAAGAGCACCACTCTACCTCCAGAGTCCTCCAAACATCAGTACCCCAACATTCAGCCATCAGAATCTAGTCAATCCTTGTATCCAGTCCATTTACTCAGTATGTATAGATCCTCCTGTCACCCTACTATATTCTGCCCATATTCTCTAAAGAGCTAAGGTTCTCTATCTCCTCCTACTTATCCAGTCCATCACTCCTCCCATCTGCACTCCTTCCTCCATCAGTTCTATCTAGCTGTAGATCCTGCACCATATTAAAGTCACCTCCCAGAACATCAACACCTTCCTCCAAGAAAACACCCTCCTCCAACAGATCCCTAATCCACTCAATCCGCTCACCCCTAACTATAGGGCAGTAGTAGGAACCAATCCTCACTGATTCCCACCCAGGTTAGTGCCATTCTCCTCAGACCAAATGGTCCCCCCAGCTCTGAATTCTGCTCAAGTCCCCTCTATCCTTCCTCATCAGAATTGCCACTTTATCATTCCAAGCAGTATCTCCTCCCCATTCTCAAGTCCACTCCACTTGGTCTTCCTCATCCTCACACTGTATATCCTGCAGTAAAAAGAGATCAGCCTCTAATCTCTTAAGTCAAGTAAAAATATTCCTATACTGCCCCAATCCCCATAGCCTATTCACATTCAGAGAAAAAATGCTAGTTGTACTGTTCATAAGGAATAATGTTGTTTATCAATCGCACTCTCTACAAATCTGCATTCAGCTCCTCCTGTGCCAAGTCCAAGTCATGTTCTGCAGCCAGTGCCTTCTCCTCAGTTGCCTATGCCTCCAACCCAGCCAGAAGTTCCACCATTGTCCCATCCTCCTTTTCCTTGAAGTCCTCCCAGTATTCTAGGTATACCTTCTGCCAGAGTTGCAATCCATAATGCTCTGCTCAATAATAGGCAGCCCACTCACCAGCAACAATTGCCAACTCAGCCTCCCTCACCTCATCCATCACATATCCCTCCTTCTCTTTGAAAATTGCAAGTATCTCTGTCTTCAATGCCTCCACCACTCTATCTCTACATAGAATCCATACCCAATACTCCTCCAGCATCACACACAGGTCAACTTCTCCCAACTCCTCAGCCATGAGGTTATCCATCACCTTGCTCATCTACAGCAGGTTCCCCACCTCCTTCCCTCCAGGAGTCCCTGGCTGCCTAGCATCCAGCATTATGGTATCTGCTCCCACACTGGCAGCCTCATCCCACTCCTCCTCTGGGACATCCACCAGCTTGTACTCATCAACTGCCACTACCTGACCCCCTTTTACCACATCTGGGACCCCAAAGTGAACTTGCTGGGCCCCCTATATCAGCACATTCTCTGCTGCCCCTCTCTTCCCAACCAGGCCTCTCCTGATAAGTGGGGGGGGGATACCATCCAAATTCTGCTCCCAAACTTTGAATGTACTATTGGCATAGGGATCCTTGCCCAGTGTCTTCCCAGCCCCTTTCTTAGTTGCCTCCACCACCTCTTCTTCTTTGCTAACCCAGACGCTGGCTTCGATGCCTTTAGACTCCTCAGTCTCAACCAACTTCTTCTTTGCCCCTTCTGTCACACTTGCCAAAAGCTCCCTCTGTCTCTTGTACCCCTGGGCCTGCTCCCACTGCTTCCTATCAGTATGGATATGTTTTCCATCCATAATCTCCAGATATATTGACTCTTCATATAGCTTCCAGGCTTTCACTCTCCTCTCCACCACACCACTCAGCTCCTCCAGAGCCTCCAACAAGTCCTCCTCCTCCTCTTCACTCCCTTTTATCCTCAATACCTTACAGACAAAAGCCCCCCACATCAGCACTGAGGGCCAGTCACTCATCTTCCCTGTGGCCTCCTTTCCCACCAGCCAAATCCTGACATCGATGTTGCCCATCCTGAATGTGGTCCCCTTCTACATCTGGAAGCCAATGTCTACCACATCACCATACTCTACCATCACCTCCTCCACCCTCCTCCTAGTCTCCTCCTTTATCACTGTAGGTACCCCCCTCACCAGAAGCTACACCACTCTGGGGTCCCACCTTAAGCACTGCACCATGGAGACCACTACTTCCCCAACTACTACTCTAGTCTTCAGGGCCTCATTCAGTGAGCCTGCCTTCTCAAAGCCCACCTCAACCCCCTCCAGATCCTTCAGGAACTTCACCAAGGCTGCTCCAGCTACCTGCTTCGAAATAAGCCCCAGGACTATCCTCACCATCACTGCCAAGCCCTGAAAGCACAAGATAGCTACAAACTCTGAGATTGACTTCTTGAGCAACAGGGCCACCACCAGCCCCATTACACCATCTGCTAGGTCTCTCTTCTACATTGGGAACCCCTGCCCCACCTGGCCATTAGCTGTCACATCTCTTTTTTTTTCCTGATTCTCTGTCACACTCCCATTAACAGTCACACCCCCAGCCATAGCCCCTTCAGCCCCTATGCTCATACCTCCCACCTGAGGGCCACTCCCCCTCCCAACACTAGCCTTGTTCTTCCCCTCAGCAGTGCTAGCCCTGGTTCCAACAGGCTATCTACTTACCTTTATCTTGTCAGCAAAACTGGAGAGACCAGGCCTTCCCCCAGATCCACTTGACACCAGTCCTCCTCCAGAGCCTTCACCACCCTTCAATCCTCCAAAAGCCCCTATCCCCAATCCATAACCTCTCTCCACATGCTACCATCTAAAAGCCCCAGGTCCACCTGACCCAGCACACCCTTCAGAACTATTACTTGATGATATTTTTATAGTACCTTTTCTTTGAATTATATTGAAAACCATTGCTTGAAGTTTGTGTAACATAAATTGTACAGGAGAAAGATATCTGATATATATATATATATATATAGAAGGTCTATGTAAACTCAATATATTTAGAGGTGGTAGATGGAAAGCATATCTGGGTGAACAAAGAGTAGTAAGAGAGAGCACAGAAAAGAAAGAGATAGAGAGAGCTGTTGGTGAGTATGAAGGAGAAGGTGGCTATAGAGTCAGGTGGATCAGAGACTACTAAGGGGATACAGATGAGTGTTTGGGCCAGTAGAGAAGGGGAATAAAAGATACCAGGTGATCAGACAAGTAGAGTAACTAGGGATTAGATATTATATGATAATAGTATTCTAGAGGTCTGAGAGGAGGAGGAGGTGAGAAGAGTGCCAGCCAGCTCTCTCCGGTAATATTCAGGTGACACAAACTTCAGACAATACTTTTGACAACATCTTCAAGTATTAGTGTTATCAACATAGCGAGCAACATGCATTCTGGTGAGCATACTGGATAGGGGGGCCCCAGTGCCTTTGACTGGCAACATGTGGGGGGGGGTTAAGGTGCTGGTATTAGTATACCAAGTACTTTGATGAGAGGATGCAGGGCCAGGGGTGGTGGCAGAGGAGGTGCAAGGCTGCATGGGGGAGGGAGGATGACCTTCACAGATAAAGTCAGGATGGGAAAGCAGGTGACTGGGCTAGATGGCTGGCTGGAGCTGGGAAAGGTGTCTGCTACCATGAGTGGCAAGGAGGCCTCTTCACTGGGGGATCAGTGTAGTGGGGCTGGAGGTGTAGTGGCTGAGGTGGTAACTGCTGATGGTGGCATGACAGGCAATCTGGAAAAAAATCCAGATGTGACAGCTGATGGGGGACCTGGACAGGGGTGCAGCGTGAGACCTGGAGATCTGGCTGATGGTGTGATGGATCTCGTGGTGGCCCCATTACTCAAAAAGTCTTGATTGGAATTTGCCATTACACTGTACTTCCGTGGCTTGGTAGTGATGGCAAAGATGGTGCTGGGGCTGCTGGCTAGTGAGGTGAAGGGTGCGACCTTGGTTAAGTTCTTGAAGAAGCTGGAGACAGTTGAGGTGGGGTTTGAAGAGGAGGGTTTGCTACTGGAGACAGTGGAGAAGGGTGTAGTGATTGGAGGAATTTCAGTACCAATGGCGAGGTGTATGCATTGGGATCCCTGAGTGGTTCATCTGGTGATTGTAGATATGCCGACAGTGAAGAAGGAGGAGGTGAGGAAGCTGGTCATAGATGTGGTGAAGGAGTACGGCGAGGTGGTCAACATTGGGTTCAGGGTATGGGAGGGGACTGAGCTCAGGATAGAAGATGTGGATGTCTGGTTGAGGCTGTTTGGGATGGAGAATACCAGGAAGGCTAGGGACTGGCCAGTGGTGCTGAAGTGGGGCCCAGTGGAGTGCAAGGTATCGAGGGTGAAGAGGTCAGAGGAAGATGAGTAGGACCTGCTGGAGGCACTTGAGGACCTGGCAGGAGCTGTGGAGAGGAGGCATAGGGCTTGGAGGGCTTATGAGGCTAGGATGGTAGTAGAGGTAATCGAGGGCAAGAAGGTGCGAATAGACAAGGTGCTCTGGGAGAAGGCAAAGGGGAGACAGCTGCAGAAGGATTTGCTGGTCAGTTTGGATGGGGATCAGAAGGCAGGGGCTATGGAGGAGAGTGCTGGAGTGAGTGCTAGTATCTGGGCAGAGGCTGGACAGCAAGGGGGGAAGACAAAGGAGAGTGGGGGACAGGGGCCAGAGGAGGTAGTAGTGGACATGGCAATGGCAGATAATAATCAGATCCAGTATAGTGTTTCTGAGGTAGGAGAGGGGGAGTTGGAGGATGTGTCAGAGGATGGTTGGGATGAGTCTGTGCGAACTGAGGAGAGGAAGGAGGGGGAGACAGATTTGGCACAGGCAGCAGAGGTAGTTGGGGGGGAGAAGTGGCTGTTGAGGGCACTGCAAAATGTGGCAGCTGAGGAACTAAGAGAGATCGATTTCCAGGTGATCAGTGAGGACTTCTGGGGGCAAGTACTGTGAGGGGAGGAGGTTGTGAGGAAGTTGAGAGATGAGATGATAGCAGCTCTTCTGGAGGCAGAGGAGTATGAGGTTACCAAGGCAAGGGAGGCAACACTCTTGGGTATTGCCAATAAAAGGGCAGCTTATCTGTGGGGGCTGCGGAAGGGACTGGCAAAGTGGCAGGTGGTGTGCGAGGAGCACTAGGCATCAATGGAGATGGTGGATGGTGAGGACTGTGTGGAATTGTTGGCAGCCCTGGATGAACAGCAAAATGTAGAAGATGAGATTGTGGTGGAATGGAACCTGGATCTGGCTGGAGAGGAAGTGAGCATAGAATTATAGATGTGGAGATATTAACACTCTCAAATACTTCACTATGATTAGTACAACCAACATTTTTTCTATGAACGTCAATGGGCTTAGGGGGACTGGGAGGTGATGTATGATTTTTGGATGGCTGAAGAAACTGGAGGTGGATCTCTTCTTGCTTCAAGATGTATGGTTGCCTATGAGCTTGGTGGTTGCGAAGGGCTGTTGAGCTACAGGGGGGTGGTTGGGTACCATTGATGAAGAAGGTGTGGGAGATGAGAGTCTCTCCCCGAGGGTCCTCAGGGGATCTGCTCTCTTTAGTGAGTCTGACTGGAAGTCGCCAGCTACGATATAAGGGCTTCTGGTGGGGAGTGGTTGATGGCGTACACAGGATAGGTCTGCGCTGGCATAGTAATGAGGGGGAGGAGATATGGGGTCCAGCTATGTGGAAATGGGACTGTCTGCTTCTAGGGGGTGTTCCACTCGCGGAGTTTGACATTGGAGATGGAGTAGAGTGTCAGAGGCGAAATGGCCAGGATCTTTGGCTGAGCAGTTGGCAGACAGTGAGAATTGGAGAAGGGTGGGACTGGGCAGGGATCTGGTCTTGGAGTGCTGAGGTGAGGCGGTGGCTTCCTCCTAAGTTCTGGGTAGTATGGTGGTGAATGTTGCGGAGGAATGTTATGTTGAACTTCCATGCTGGGCATTTGGTGGAGGGTGGTCAGCTGGAATGTGAGGAGTGTTATAATGTTGGGCAAGTTGGGGGATTTGTACAAATGCCGGAACATTGGCTGGGAGAGTGTGAGGTGTTGGGGGAATTTTGGATAGCTATAGGGGATAGGCTTGGGGTTAAAAGGAGGCCCGATGGGGAGAGAGATCGCTGGGATGATTTGGCATCGAGAATTGTGGGGGGTGTCGGCAATAGGTGACTTACTGTAGGGTGGGTTGTAGTGGTGTGGGTGGGGTTGGCTGGACATTGGCTCTATGTTTTTGAGGAGGGGCAGCGGATAGGGAAACAGGAGAAGTTATTGAGATGGGAGGCATTAGTAGTGGACCTGCTTATGGGATAGTGGGTCGGATGGGGGCCGCAAGGTGGGCATCGTTGCCATCTGGTCAAAGAGATATGTGAGCAGAGTGGGGGGAGGGTGGGGATAGTGTTGAAAAAAGTGGTCTTTCATCGGGAAGGGGTA